>JAUTBT010053152.1:0-34179 GCA_032361225.1 Lepetodrilus schrolli | reverse complement strand
TTCCTCCTGCCCTAAACTGACAAGTCGTGATATAAGTGAAAGAATCTTGAAAGCGACTTAAAACCCCAATTTAAAAAGAAAAAAAATAAAATTAAAATACATACACATTATTAAATTGTTATCATTACACTAGTGGGTACAGGTTAATAGCACAACACGTATGCATCAGATAACACTTTAATTGAACTACAATGCAGAATTATTCCGCACGAGTTCGAATCTGGAAGCTGGTGACAGGTGGATATTCTCAAGGTGTGGGTCTCCGTCGATGGTTGAAATTCTATTGAGCAACCCGTAAAATCTGCCATCTATGTTGACTTTACTGTAGATTGGTTAGATCGCGTAAAGAAGCTCCAGTATACATCTAGATATAGTATCAAGTTTAATTGTTTTTAATTTACTTAGAGCTCTAATAATTATAACATGTAATAGACTAGTAATCATTAATGGCAATACATGCAAGCTTAATACCATCCTCGAAACACCGGCCATTACGCCTACTTAACATCAGTTAATTGACGGATGGTAAGTAGGTATAATAACCTGTGTTTCGAGGATCACTTAATATATGTATAGCTATTCTCTTCCATAACCATTCATTATTGATCATAAAAATATATTTATCATTAATATTTACTACATCTATCCGTAATTTGCTCCTAATTGCATTATGTTGCAGCTAACTACATTGAATAATTCCCAAGGAAGATATGGATTGTGTTTTCATTTTGTTTATTCCAAACCTAGCCCTGCTGAATAAATAGTCCACATGTAGTCTGCACAGACAGCGTATTCCTTGTGGAATCTATTATCACGCACTCGGGTCTTTGGCTAATTAAATTACATTGGTACACGCTAAATAATTTAGATATTTTCCTAAATCGCGCCACTTGGTGAGAAAACTCGATATTTCGAGATGCTGGGTCCATACTTGATGAGCCAATGTTTATGGTGCCAAGGACCAAGAATATATGGACCGCTTGTCTGTCTGTGTCTGTCTGTCTGTCTGTCTGTAGTGTGACCGCTGTTATTTTAGTTATGAGAGAGAGAGAGAGAGAGAGAGAGAAATTAATATCTTCAACTATTGCATTAAATTTGTAATGCGAATCATTCGTTTATTGACCAGGGGTAATTCTGACATACTATACTGGGGCCCGTTGCACAGAACAGTTGTAGCTACAATTGATTGTAAGTCAAATTTTCGGAACCCACTACAAATGTGAGTCTGGTGGCATGAGCCATTTTTATCGCTACAATAGTTTTAGCTAACCATATTCTCAAGTGCTTTATGCAACAGACTTAGATCTGTAGCAGGTTCTGAAATTTGGAATTACAATCAACTGTAGCTACAACTATTCTGTGCAACAGGCCCCAGTATAGTAGCTCAAAATGACCTCAATGGACAGGGTCAATTAATACAGTTCTCACCCAGACCTTGCACTTTCTACAGACACGGACATGGTATGGTCAGACTGACTGTTAACAGTTGTACAGAAGCACGTGCAGTTTTTCCGGATTACTACGGACGTGTCACTGTCGACAAGTGCTACTGTGTGCCACTGGGTCAGTGACAGGCGGCAAATGTCACAGGGCACGCTGGTATGACATCTATAAGTACATGTAGTTCACCAGTCTATGATTTACGATTACAGTTTTCGGGGAATTAGCACAGAACAATTATGCGTGGCCGTGTGGAGAGGCCAGTTGTGGTATGACATTTAATGTCCAAATAGCGTCACACACTGGGATTACACAAACGCGATCAAACGTCCAATTTGATAAAGTTTATGTGGCGTTAGTTAGCGTGTCGTTTCCAATTAGTTAATTGAATGTTTACATGAACCGAGAATGAGCCTACCCATTGCCTAATGCACGTGCTTTCGAAATATAACAGCGAAAAGTCAACTGTAATGTGTGTACATTATCAATGTAGTACGTTCACGCAAAACATAACCAGCTTTGCTTAATGCAAATTGTTTAGGTACAAGAAAACTAGTAAGGAAAATATTATGTTTCATGTGCTATGTGACGTTAATGTATCGCTAGTTTTAGGACATTGCCTGCGAACCATGAATCATAAATGTATGGACATCTATTAGCCGAGTAAGTCATTGACACGCCGGTAAATATCGCAAAGTCACTCTGTGTATCTGGTAAACAATTTATGACGTCGGACTATATCAATGACACCATCCAGAACATCTCTCCACCAGTTTTAATGTTCAATTGTGCCTGCAATGACTGGGTATAAAGCTATGCTAAATGACTATTAGTATCAATTTAATGGTTATGGAATGTGATAAATGATTACCCATATGTAATTAATGATTACCCATTACCACAATGCAAAGTATTGAGTAAGAGTACTTGCATCAGACATATCATATGCAGCCACCCAGCCAGACAGCCAGTCATATATTTTATTTACGTCTTACCTCTGGCAAAAACAATATGGCTCAATAAACATAACACATAGAACGTCTTGTTTCAACTACTTAAAAAAAAAGAGGTTTAGAGCCGTTTTCAAGATTCTTTCACTTATATCACGGTTTGTCAGTTTAGTGCAGGAAAAAAACTACTGCAGAAACTACTAAGATTGAGAGAGAGAGAGAGAGGAGAGAGAAGAGAGAGAGAGAGAGAAAAGAGAGACAGAGAGAGACAGAGAGAGAGACAGACAGACAGAGAGAGGGGGGAGAGAAAAAAGAGACAGACAGACAGAAAGATATAGAGACATACAGAGAGAGATTGAGAGAGAGAGAGGGAGAGAGAAGAGAGAGAGAGAGAGAAGAGAGAGAGACAGAGAGAGACAGAGAGAGGCAGACAGAGATAGGGACAGACAGACAGAGAGAGAGGAGGGAGAGAAAAGAGAGACAGACAGAAAGAGATAGAGACAGATAGAGAGAGATTGAGAGAGAGATTGAGAGAGAGAGAGAGAGAGAGAGAGAGCGAGAGAGAGGGTGATAATTCCATTTCCCACCACACCAAACCACCCCGAAATCATCCCTCCACCCATTTCACATCGCTACCCACTCACATCACATTTATCGACTGTCACATCCTAAAACGGCTACCCCACGAGACACGCACTTGTACAACACATAAACATCGTGTGTGCATGGTGTCTCTCAGAACCAAAAGGATACGGCAACGCTTACGTGTACACACGGATCTGATCGAAAATAGAACCAACGACATGACTGATGTACACTACTTGGATAAACGCACGTATCCTTCCATGGCGAGACCGTCATCCCTACCGTCGTCGGCGTTCTGCAGGTGGCCCATGTTTTGATGTCCTGGCTTCACCTTGCTACTGGGGTTGAAATACGTAACAAAATGAAGAAGAGGATTATCCTTGCAAACACTATTGGGCAATACAAACACACATAAAAGTGTCAAACCTTCCTGAAGTGTGTGTAAAAATAAAAAATGGTGTATACATCCAAAGATTTGGATGATGATAAAAACGTGAGAAACAATTACAATATGCTATTGTAAGCGAGCAAGTGTACGTTAGTTTCGTGAATGGTTTGGTAACGAGAAGACTACGTGGTGCATAATCTTCATCAATAAAATTTAATTTAATTAATTACACCGAAGGACTGCATTTCGTCTTCGTTGCTTCCTTGCATAAACGTAGGCCTACCCGCACGCAATCACGCACTGTTAACTGCGTGTGAAGAGTGCATGCACTTTCGGACTGTTTTGGTATTGATGTATATGGGTGCATAACGTGAAATAACACACTAGCTAACAGCATTAATTTAAAAGAACAACAAAAATACAATTATAATAACGTAGTAAAAATGTTTTAAATAGTTATTTTTTAAACGCTCTCATTTTGCAGTCAGTTTTAATAAAGATCTTCATAGTTCCAATTACAATTTAGACAAAGAACTCTACGGAACCACAATATGCAGTCACTACTGTCTATTCATAGTCTCCACTGTATTAATATTAATTATCATAATGTACTTGTATTTAAATGCCTTGAAAATATATACATACTATAATAATTTAACAGCGTAGTATATGCTGGTCTCAGAGGATTTGTTATTGGTATATATTTGAAATGCACGTTTATGATAAGCTGTTTCTTTGCTTTGTCCATAAGATATGTTTAATACCAAGAAATATAAATGTCAAAGTTTTGCCTACAATAAATTATAAATGCAAAGTGCATACATTTTATGTAAAATACTATATGTACATGACATTAAATTTACGCTTAGCCTAGCGACTTTTCATTTGATCTTTTCCACGGAACCTTATTCAGTTGTATTAAAAATATGTCTACCGTGAAACGCAGGCCTGGATATTGGGTGCTGGTTTTCTGATACACCCTTGCTAATAATAAGCATTACCCCCTCGGTCACTTTCTAATAATTATACTAGTATATACTAGCTTCAAGTATACTAGTATTACGTACCCGGTGGTGTGAAATAGTTTGTTGACAGGTGAATATAACTGTATATTTAAATTGTTATGTTTAACGCACTGAATTCTGGCATAATGCATATTTTCAACATACCATTAATAACTATACACCATTGCAAACGCCAGGAATCAATCATTACTTAAACCAAATTAGAATTCACCGATAGCACCATTCCCAGAGTAATAAAAACACTTAATGTATCATTGTATGTCATTTTTTCTCTCGGTAAAACGTGACATCTCTCTCTCTCTCTCTCTCTCTCTCTCTCTCTCTCTCTCTCTCTCTCTCTCTCTCTCTCTCTCTCTCTCTCTCTCTTTCCCTCCCTCTCTCTTCCCCCACCCACCCACCCCCACACAACCTCATTCCCCACCTCTCAGGTCTATCCTAGGACTCCCTCAAACACCTCTCTCCGTCACACATGGGCCCTCGCAACTCATGTTCCGCCACTCTCAATACCAGAACAGTGACATGTCTTCATCCAAGATCCAAAAGTGGATGCTTACCATAGGATCAACAGCTAGTTATATACCATGTGCATATAAATGTCGAGTATGATTTTGAAAAGTCATATTTTACTGATTGATAAATGCTGAGATGAGTACTTGGATGGTCCTGTTTTTTGTTACCGTCAAGTCAAAACCTTCATATATGTTCATGGTGTTGTGGTATTTTCATAACACCATGATAATATTCTACAGATGCTAACCAGTTTTACTAGCCAATGTTGCATTGCACTCCATTCTAAAGTGGTTGTTGACATATAGTAATGACATATATAATACACCTGGATAGGTTTGAGATATATATGAAGTTTCAAAGTTTTGTTTAATGAAACTTACTTTGACTTAATAAAATAACATAAAATAAAATTAATCTGTATATATATATATATATATATATATATTTATCTAATGGAAAGTTCAATATGGACATTATTTACACTAATTTTGCCATTTGTTTCTTAATAATATGTTAAATTTGCCAAATATTATGTGCATACATAGAAAGTAATATAGTATTTATTAAATTTTTACCAATAGAGTCAACCCTCGATGTACCGCTACTTTAGAGGTCCACTTTAGGAAAAAAAAATTCTTACTCAACTCATAGATCTACTCAAATCCTTGAGTACGTACTCAGTTGATATTTTTGCCAAGTTGGTGATTATGAAACTCTGTGAGTACATGCTCAAGTGAGCATAGAGTCGAGTTTACAGTTGAGTACGTTGTGGTACGCGACACATTTTTTTTTCTCGTGGTCATAAGCAGCATTTTGGAACTCTTTGGTATAATTAGAGTAAAATATGGGGTCCACGGTTGACCGAGCGGTTTAACTGAATGCGCGATATAATGAAGGGCATTATGTCGGGGGTTCACTGTATTATATTATTTATTTTTGACCAAGGAGTATACATGGCTGTTCACTGTGTGACATCATTGATTTATACATTAGATTCATCAGAAAAGGCATTGACCTATTGATACAGAGTTTAAGCATCAATTCACCTTTCCCCTTCTCCTTTTCCAGCTATGTGTAGTGAATAGTAAAACATCTTCCATCAACCATTTTGATCTAGCAGAGATATATATCAGATTATTCAGATAAAACTGTTTTTGGCCCCAAAGGACCCTGTTTGGTGTGCTCACAGAGATTTACAATGCAGATCTTGAATTAATTGGTCATGTATTCGATATCCCCATAATGTAACCCCAGGAGTTGGTTGCCATTTTTATATATGTGAGACTTTCTACTAGAAATTCTAGCTAACCCAGGGCATGTTATATATATATTGCACATGCATCTCCTGATCTTCTCATACTTACTCTGTGTGTGTGTGTGTGTGTGTGTGTGTCTGTTTGTGTGTGTGTGTTTATGTATTTATCACGTATATGCACTCATGCATGCATGTGCTGCACACACACACAAACATGAACACACACATACAAACATGCACACACACACACACATTCAAACATGCACACACACACACACACACACATACAAATATGCACACACACACACACACACACAGTGCAGTAAAGCTGTGACCATGTAATCAAATTTATATCTTAGTTCTTGCTTTTAGAACCAATAGAGCAAACACAAGCTATAATATTGTATATGTTTATTTATGATATACCGACCATCATATATTAGTTAGCATGAAGGGCTGTTCTAATTTTACTCACTTATAAATGGTGAGAAGACTCTCCCAAGTAACAAATCAAACCATTCCTCTGCCAGTTATATTGGCATTAACCCTCTCACTGCTGGAGGCAACCGGAGATGCCCTAAAGAGCAGAGCTTGTGCCTAATCCAGCAGGGAGAGGCTTAAACTGCATGTTGTTGTACTCTGGCATGTTTCTGTACCAAAATAATTGTGAAATAGGCATAGTTTGATCCACGATCACTGTTAATCCTCACATATGTGTTAATCAACTTGACAATCCTCCCCTAGCTTATAACCATCAATAATTCCTCACAATTGAAGACTAAGAAAAAAAAGAAGTTTTGATTGTAATCCAGCTTATATAGATGCAACGTATATGAAAGTATTGGCTTTTCATTCAAAATGTACTGATTTAATCGTCTCTGTGTTGAAAGCAGCCATAGATGCCCTAAATAAAGTTAAGGGATTCGGATTTATCCAACAGGGAAAAGATGTAAAGACAATATTGTCTATTGACATTGGCACTGACGGACATGGATGTTTGTTCTTGCAGGCATTCGAGGACGAGATGCGACGACGCCAGCGGGACATGGACTTCCTGCAGCAGAGGTCAGGAGAGCTGGAGGTCAGCGGTGCCAAGGCCATCATCGCCCCGGAGATGGCCAAGCTGAACCAGAGATGGCGGGAGATCAGCCAGCAGATCGCTCAGCCGAGACCTCCCAGTATCACCAACGGAGACCTGACCAATGGCGACAGCCAGATCACGCGGACTATGTTCAACGTGGTGTCCACCAGCGTCACTAGGACATCGGCTGGTGTGAGGTCGCCATCACAGTACGTGGAGGATGTGCGGAAGGCTCTGGCCACGATCGCCAAGATCAGGAAGGAGCTGAGATCACCGCCGCTCAGTGAGAACAGTTTCGAGGCCATCGAGAGGCAGGAGGAACCCTTGCAAGTAAGTATCCTTATCTTCTGATGCTGTGTAGCCACCTCTGTCAGTTCCAAACAACTCAAATGTAAACGCTAGAGGATGCAAGATCTATAATTTGATGAGGGTAGAGATGATGGCTCTCATGTTTACTGCAAGATATGTATCTCATAATTCCTGACAGCTAGGCTTGAATCTAGCAGCCAAGTGATTAATAGTAATTACCATTTTTGTGATTATTACTGTTGTTACTTCCTTCACTGTTTTGATGTTTCCATCAGAACAGCCAATGGAACAGCCAGGGAAGCAAATACAAGAACATTCATTGAAAAAATGGTAATTACAATTGATTATGAAAGCATAAATGTCTGTGGAATTGTGAGGTTCGTTTGGCAACCGAGATAACCAAATTGTTCACCATTGCCAAATGTAGAGCTTACATCCTCTAGCTTCTACCAAGCCAGACTGTATAATCCATTAGGTATGTGAATCATAAAGATCTTCCTTGAAGCTGGGATACCTTCAAGACAACATGAATTGATGTTAAAATCTTTTTGAATATTTCATTCACTGTATAGTAGACATCAGGGCTGACCTGTATTAAACGGCATATCTCAAAGGTAACCTCTACTACACCATTGCTAAGGTTGGAGTCAAGGCTGCCTTAGAGTTATGCTACATCTTACAGGAGGGCACTGCCTGTGTTTCACGAAAGGGTCATTTCCTGTAGTCCAGGCATAAATCGAAGTTTGCATGGACTAACTTAGGGCAGGACTACAGCACAACCCTTTCGTGAAATGCAGGCTAGAACACCCAGAGATCCCTCCTGCAATAATATTTCGAGGACCCTCTTGTAGAAAACAGCGTAACTAAGGTAACTGTACATCCGACCTTAGCAATGGTGTAGTCTATGGCCATGGTTGGAGTTTTTCTACAAGAGGGTCCTGGTTCTTCCTCAGGAGCTGTGGCATTGAGCAAAGTTGGTTTATGGACTAGAAGCTCCACTCCATGTATTACTCATTGCTGGTATATCAGCACCTGATGGTACCGGCACCTACTTGGATAACTATTAACATGGCAGTAAACAGGTTTTGCGCTGACATTCGCTACATGATGCTGATAGAAACTGTGCTCTTCACGCTATTACCTTTTGACCCTTGCAAAGATTCTCTGCTTTATGACCATAATTAACTCTTCGGATCATTTTTGTGTCTTGGTTATTTTCTATCTTTAATTTGGAAGTCTGAAGAACAGCAGATCATATTGCATAAGTAGAGATTCCAGTTGGGTAGGACATATTTAACCATATTAATCATCATTTTTATCATCTTGCTGAATTTTCCAAGATTGTGAATTATTGTAAAGGTTGCATACTATTTCTATTTTTATCTACATATGGTCATCAAGATTCACAATAGGAGATATCATTGAAATTGTCAATTAAAAATAAACAGAAAAGTGAGGAATGCTGCCAGTTGTTAATATAGGATGCTATACCAGCTGCTTTCCTTGTTTTGGAATATGATAAATAAAATGATATGCTCGTATTAGTGGAAGAAATCTTTTATGAAAAGAGTAAATAGTGTTGATATCTGTTGAAGGGAAATCTTACTTTCAATTGTTTGTTTTTTTAACATAAAAAAATAAAATACATAAAAATGGTTCTTTCTAGCAAAAACAAACAGAATGTTTCTTTCAAAGCGTATGACACATTTAAACCACAGCTATCGTCAATATGTTCTGCCACATTTTGGGCACTCGAGACTGGAGCATAAATATCATCATTATCTGCTTCAAACCTACCTCTTCCTTCGGGCAGCCTTCCTTCCTTAAATTTGACGTTTAATAGAGTAGCGCATAGATTGTCTATCCATCTTCACTCACAGGTTGGAAGGCAGGTGACCAAAACATACTTTTGTTGTACAGAACATAAACAACAAACACAATGATATAATCACCATGGGAATATATTGCCATATTTTGACCAATGAAAATTGGCAGAATATTCGGCTTCAGTGCATTGATTGGCATACATACAACTATTTAGTAATAAACAGAAGGCAATCATTCCAATGTACAGCTATATTGTAATTTGCCAAAGGCTATCATTCCAAGATACAGCTTTATGGTAATATATAACAGGCTACCATTCAAAGGTACAGCTGTCTTGGAATATACAAGCTATCATTCAAAGGTACAGCTATTGTAATATACAGAAGGCTATTATTCCAAGCTATAGCTAGCTTGGTAATATAGTGTAGGCTATCATTAAAAAATACAGCACCCTATTATTGCAAGATACAGCTATCTGGTAATGAGATGAGACTATCCTTCTAAAGTTACATAATTTATGATAATTACAATAAGGTAGAGGATGTATTTTCGTAGGAAACATGAACTCAATTTCAATGTCAATGTTTTATGAATAGTAGTTGAGAAACATAATTTGAACAAACACTATGAACTCCTCCTTAGAAAAATAACAGAGGGAATCTTTATCTAAACATACATCGGCTGATCAAGCTGCAGGTCTACAGCAGTGTTTATGCATTTAATACCTCTGCACATTCCGTATAAACAGACAGCTCTGAGCTGTCGTTACGTGTTTATTTGACTTCTATTTGCCAATAACAGCTTACGTCTCTCTCAGAGCAAGCATGTTGTACAGTGGTAGAGGTGGGTGGGTGTTTGGGCTGCATCACCTTGTTAATAACTCGGAGACGTTTGTTTATGAAATATGAAATAAAAGAGCGCTCATTGTATGTTTATTTTCCGGAGGTGAAGGAATCACTGCAGTAGGTTTTGGTATTAACAGGCGGAGGATTCTGCCAGAACTGTGTTAAGCCTGGTCATCAGCGGGGAGTCTCAAAAACAAAATGTCAGAATTTCACAAGAATATTGTGGATCGTCAAATTTGATATTTGTTTTGCCTTTGGCAGCATTGACAACACACATTGACTCTTGCTCGATGCGTGTATTATTTTAGGTTTGTATTATCGTCTTTGCTATGTTCTCGTTTTTTTAACATTCTCTATGTTGGATACAAGAGGAGATGCCATTTATAGTAGTGACTTTGATGCAGTCTTCAGGGAGATAGGGTCGGGTGATAGTGCAATGGTAGAATGTTTGAACTTAAGAGCCAAATACCCAGGTTCAAATCTTGTCCTAGAGCTCAGCATCAATGTTCGCAGAAGTTATCTTTGTGACGCAATCATGATAGGATATACGCTGTCTGTACCGTGGCAATGAAGTCTGTACCAGTCGATGCTTTGCAGGTTTACTGCAACATTCAGTGCTACATATGTTGTAGGTTTCCTTCTGCTATTAATCCTAGGATCATTATGAACAAGCAATTGATATAAGAGTATGTCTGATAAGTTATTGTACAACTCTTTATCTGGATTGAGTAGGATATTGTTTTGCTGCCATTTGCAACAATATTTTAGTTACCCATGGCAAACACAGTTTCAATTATAACTTCATCCAAAGTTCATATACAACATTCATTTAATTAAAAAAAGATATAATATGGAATGAAAGACTCACAAATTGCATTGACCCTTTTAGAATGGGTCTGTTATGATGAATAAAAATAGATGTGTTCAATGTTTACTGCTGTTACAGTCTCTGGGATTCTTTATGCCTTAGAATTTGGTCCAATAATTTCCCCATTTCCTTTACTCATCCAATAATAGCACCACAGTCCAGATGTACTTAATCTTTTCTAACTGTTATTTCAGAATGTTTGATATTTTATACCCCACCTTTAATCATAGAAAGAACTGCCGCCACATCTTTTAAGTACGACATCCAAAAATACCTTAGGATGTTTTCTCTGGCAGTGTTTTGTTAGTAAATGTAGTCGGACTGTATTCTCTGAATCCTGGAGTGTACTCGGTCACCTGAGATAGAATTGATGTACAAATTGTGATAAATGTATGTGGTAACTTTGAAAAGGGAGGGTTATGAGTTTTATAGTTAACGTTGCTCTGTTTGGGAACCTCTGGTTGCCATCGGCACTGGGGAGGTTAAGAAGCAGTTGCAACTGTAGTAATAGATGTCATCGTTTAGTAATTTGCGGGATTCATAGATTACGTCAAGATTGAATGCCTTTCAGGATGGTTTTTAAAGCATTAATGTTTGCTATTTTGTCACTGATAATCTAGAGATATATAGTTTAGTTAATATTCTTATATCTAACCTTGTGCAGTACTTTAATATTATCTCCATCCATTAATTTAATTTCCTTCACAAACTACATCGTTATCATCGTTATGGAGGCAACCCGATATTTCATATCAAGCATTTTGATTGGTCCAGCAGGGAGGTGGCAACCGTATTCCCATAATGCATTATGTGATTTTTTTTTTTGCTCTCGTCATGACGTAAGCGATTATAAACTTACAGGTATAGTACTTACACTTATTAAATCAGAATCTCAGATTTTGACCTCGTTGCAGATTTTTTCATAAAGTTCACATGCCTAACAACCACCACATCCCAAGCAGTCGGCTGATTGATAAAAAATCTTATGTTTTACAAGCCACTGGAAACCGAGTAGGGTGCTCTTTTATTAATGGAAGGACTAAAAATACACCTATTGGTTTAAATGAAGAAGCTGAGCATGTGCCAATCTAAACAGTCAGACAATTATCAGACAGGAATGGAGACTGATGGCTGCAACATGGCAGCAACATGGCTTGATATAACTATATATAAAACATGCTGTGTCAACATGGAGATCCACCAAAATTCAACCAATTTACCTTGTCTGCTTGCACTTAGTGCATGTCAACATTTTACTTATTATGGACCTTGTTTATTTATCCTGGCATAAACAGAACCAGCACTGATGTGCTTTATTGACATCGTTGTTTGTTTGTCATCAGAAACTTATCTTGAAAACTATACTTAGTCTAGGATTTGCATATTATGGGTAATTATAGAACTATGCATGCATGTACTATAGATGGTGTATGTTAGATACTTATATGATGTTAAATGTCAAATGTTAAATGTACTGTAAATGCATAATACACTTGTAAAAGTCAGACTCTTGTACTGTATGTTTCTTAGACAATTGTACTGTAATATCCCATACTTGTATCATTGGTTCGTCAGATGCGTTACAGTATCTTTAACTAATCATGTACATTAATATTAAAGAATCACTTCATACTGTAACATAGTCGACACCCTGTGAATACCGGACCACTTTTTTCCCCTCCTACTGGTTAAGTAACTATGCAATGTCTATTCTTTTTAGCTGGAATAGAGTACACATCTCACTCTATTGCAAAGAAATCGATATATAAATTCAAACATAAGTTTAACACTCACAATCTGCCGAAACGCAAGTGCCGTCAACGACCTAATTTCAAACCAATTTGCCAGTTCCAGGTCGCCTGTAGACTGAGCCCAGTAAATTTCGTTCCTAACAACTTCCAGGGGATGGCCAACTGGTAATATCCCATACGTGTATCATAGGTTCATCAGATGCTTGTTTTATCGGTAATTCAAACTCTTATGCAATGGTAAACATTGAACCCTTATACTAAAGGTATCTCAGGTATATGTACAATGGTGTACGTCAGAATTATTGTCTTAAAATATAGCTCATAAAGTTTTCTATGTACAAAGGAAGGTTCAGGTGGAAAAGGTCTTCATTTTCATCATTGGAAAAAATCTGCATAAATACTGGATTGATTAATACCAAACTACGACATTAGATACAAAATAGTTAACCAACAGAAACATTGTCAAACAGCTGACCACTTAATTCCATTCTTCTGTTATTTGATTAATCATATAGAGTACTGTCCAATTGGATCTGTCCTCAACCTTCTGTCCCAACCTTTACCATTGCTCTATCTGCTGATTTATTTGTCGGTTTATTTCCACGGCACGTGGCTTGGAGCTTGCAACTCCCAGACCCTGGGCTTGTTTTCCACTGAAATCACAATTACCTGTTGCCATGCCTGTATTGGGCATCTCTGATTGTCTTCAGGAGTGAGAAGGTTAACATATGAATTCTACAGACCAAAACAGGGATGGAACTTAACTTTAAGACATACTCGCCTGAATAATCATATAAATAACAAAACATGAAATTTCTACTAGCCCGTAGGATACCTTTAACATTAGGAGAAATGGATCTGGCCACAGGGCAAGTAGGAACTACTAACCCTGCCAAAACATGTTCATATACAGGTGTAGGCAGATTGAACTGTAGGCAAAATGACAGGACACCAAGATTACAAGTAATACCCCCATTGTGACTTGCATTGATGGACTGTAGTGTAAGGCAGCCCCGAGTGATCACACTGGTGTCACACTGGTGTCACACTTTCGACAAGTAAAATGTTTTCTCAACATTTACCTACTCGACTGACTGGTGGAAACACACCACTTCCTCTGACGGCCATGAAGGGAACGTAAAACTCTGGAATAACAACATGAAAGAAAATAGAAACCATTTTTTTTAAAAGGCTAGTGTGAGGAATTATGTTTTATGCAACGAGGAGTGTCTGATGTAAAAAAAAAGAGAAGATTTGTGTAGAGGAGATGGTTGTGATGGTTGTGTAATACTGTGTGCAGATGGTCTGCGTGATGCAACTAGTCCTGCGTGATGCACTGGTTGACTTCACCTGTGTTGTGTGGATTTCATTGAAGGTGTTTATAGATGTCTTTGAACTTGCTGAAACATAATGATTTGAAGAAAGACGTGCAGGTTGTCTTACTTATGGAATACATTTTGTGTCTTTTTTTCCCCGTTTGGGTTGAATATCAGAAAGGTTACGAGTTACGTTATGCATTGGTACCTGCCCTGAATGGATTTCATTAACAGTGTTTATAGATGTCTTTGAACTTGCCGAGACATAATGTTTGTTTTTTTCCATTTGGGTTGAATTTGCAAAAGGTTACAAGTTACGATATGCAGTTGTTCATTGCGATGACAATAATTTCATGTTCTAGAAGGTTTTGCTTGATCTCTTTGATGTTTATCCATTAGATGTAGACTTGTTTTGAAGGTGTATGGTTCACAGTATATTGTGTTTGTATACTGTCATTGTATCATCAGCATCAGCCATGGTGTACATGTATTGCTGTAACTTCAGCTTGTGAAATTGCCTCCAACTATAAACAGATTGAATAAGCTTGCTTAAATAAAGAATTTAAATAATGGGACAGTTCTGCTGTCATAGTGAACCAATATACACACCCATGATTTCATATCTCATTTGATAAAAATATAGCAGTGCTTCATTTATTATATACTCAACAGTGAAAAACTGAAATTTCTCACTCTGAGAAAAGTGATATTATCACTGCAGTAACAAGAACACCTTCAGGTACAACTAAACCTGCTGTGAGCCACGATGCCGACTGCCACTTTCATCAGTTCATAATCGTACAATTATTTGTCCAATTTGACATGTCACATTTAACATTTTCGATGTACCATAGTTGTACCAGTTGTTTGTGTTTGTCAATTAATTGGATATATTACTGTTTTGACTTCTATTTTTCGTTTAAGCAATCGAAGGTTAGTTCGTCATTAGGGTCAACATTTTATGTCAAAACGTTCGATGATCTGTTGTGACACGTCATGTTACCAGCTCAAGACATCAGCATACAATATCCAGTTGGGAGAATGTGTCTAGTGAAATTGCATGTATCTCTCATCGAGTGACTTGGGGAAAACTTATATTTGTCAATTGAAGGTTAGTTCGTCACCATTTTATGTCAAAACGTTCGATGCTATTGTGACATGTCATATTGCCGACTCTTGACGTCGGCATATTTGGTGTATCAACAACAGCAAATAACTGTATTGAAAGTGCTTTGATGCACATTGGTGTTTGGTGTGTCTATGGTATGACTCTATGTGAACAAACAAGTCACAATCACTGAGGCTATATAAACATTCTACTTCAACACAGTACTGGTGGTGATGGTTAGATTTTATGAGCACTTCAGTGATTACTCGGTTTTTGTTCACTGTCTCATGCTTCTACCCAAAAGTGCACGAAAAAAACTATATCTGTCCCACTATTAGAGACGTAATTGAAGTGCCTAATAGCCAATCATGATTATAACAATTGTAATATATTTCAGATTCCATCTGTAAAGGGGGTGGGGGTGTGGTAGCGCAGTGGTAGAACAGTTGGACTTCGGAGCCAAAGATTCCAGGTTCAAATCCCTGTAGCGCAGTGGTAGAACAGTTGGACTTCGGAGCCAAAGGTTCCAGGTTCAAATCCCACCCCGGTGGCCAGGCATCAATGTTCGTGAAAGTTACCTTTCTGATGCGATATTGATAGGATGCGATCTCTGTAGAGTGGCAATGCAGTTATCATCCTTGGTCTTGTCAGTACCAGCCGATACTCGCAGGTTTACTGCAACATTCAGCGCTACAGATGTTGCAGGTTTCCTCCTGCCCTAAACTGATAAATTGTGATATAAATGAAAGAATCTTGAAAGCGACTTAAAACCCCAATAAAAAAATAAATAAGAAGTACAAAGTCTGTAAAAGGTCTTCATATTTTGTAAAAATCAAATATACGCCATTTTATTATTAGCACACTGATCCAATAACCGGGGTAATAATGTAAGCACTATGAGCATGCTTTTAGTGTGTAGATTTGGCGCAATATAAATGTTCACATTATTATTATCTCTCTCTATCTTTCTCTCTCTCTCTCTGTGTTTTCAGAAGCTGAAGGAGGATTTGGACAAGTGTCGGGGTATGGTGGAGGACCTGGACTCACAGAAGCAGGACGCAGTGTACCAGGCTTCCCACGAGGACGAAGCCGCCCGCATCCGCGTCCTGACCGACGAGCTGCAGCGAGAGTGGAAGTCTGTGCAGTATGAGTACAGCCAGAGTCTTGAGTGAGTACACACCCACAGTTTATTTTATTTTATTTCAGTTAAGAAAGAAGAGAATGAAAAAGAAAAATAAGAAGAAATTGCATTAAAATATAGAACATAATTAAAGCAATTAATAATTTTAATTAAAACGAAAAGGGAAATGTTTTTTTTAAAATCAGAATATTGTGAATAAAAAGGAAATGCAATAAAGTAAATAAAATTTAATTTAAAAACTATAAGAAACTAATTTTAAAAATTAAATAAAAAGACAAAGAAAGAGTAAAAACAATAGAGAATGAAAAGAAAATGCAATAAAGAAAAAATGTAACATTCATATTTTTACGTGTCATATACAATTCTGGTTTATTACAGTATGTATTATGATATCATATTTAATAGCAATCCAGTGATATGCATCAATCAAAGTATTTATTCTGTCATTAGTGTAGTTTTTAGTTCCAAATATGTGAATATCTATATATTAAATACCAGAAAGTTCATCAAAACTATCACTGCTCAACATTTCATCGGTATAAGATTTATATATTTGCATCTCATATGTCTACAGTTTGAGATTTATACTTATCAATGTCTAGCTTTCCGAACGATGTCAAAAGAAAAACTCGTATCTTAAATGTTGAAGGTGAATTTCTCAAAGGTCAGCATTCTGTATTGTGTCAAAAGTATTATGTACACAGCCTTTTGAGATGGAGGAGACAATTCTAATCTATTAACTGTAATCGTAGCCTAGTGTTGTAATCCCTAGCCATAGAACCGAAAGTGTGACTAGCCAAGAGGAAAATAGATATAGATATCATGATCCATTGTATGTCTATTTCACAGGAGGGGATCTGTTGTGTGATTATGTTGTGTTACGAAATAAATGTCTCGGTTAGTTAAGCTTCATAGTACAGAGTCAAGACTTGATGACGATCAACTAATGGAATGAGTTACGAGACCAAGCATCAAGTTTCGTAATTGACGTAATTTTATAACTGAACCAGCCTTGTACATAGTGTTGCCGACAGTCCATAGTGTGTTATTGACATCAACGTAATTAACACTTCCCAAGAATCGTTAGGTTTCACGTTCGTTGGTGTGTGTGTGTGTGTGTGTGTGTGTGTGTGTGTGTCTGAGTGTGAGTGTGAGTGTATGTGTGTGTGTGGATATATACTAATGGAGTCGAAAATGTCCTAGTGTCTTCTCCAAAATCAATAACCATAATCAACAGTGCTGTGAAGAATGGAATGCAGTTTTGGTGGAATGAAATGTTGTTCACGTTATTTACAACCCGTGGATGCCGATTGATGACAACTGATGTGGTATTCACAGCGGAGGATGTTATTTGACAGCAGCAAAATGGACGCATGTTTGATTATGGAGTGCAATGAACACATTTCTATGGATGTGTTTTTTCCCCGATTCTTGGATAATTATTTAATATTTGCAGCGCCGTTATTTATGGTGGGTGTTATTGTTTAGTGGCACTGCCCAATGCTTTCTTGGTCATTCTCTGGTTTACTGATACAGAGGACAGCCATTCTCTGGTTTACTGATATAGAGGACAGCCATTCTCTGGTTTACTGATACAGAGGACAGCCATTCTCTGGTTTACTGATATAGAGGACAGCCATTCTCTGATACTGATATAGAGGACAGCCATTCTCTGATTTACTGATATAGAGGACAGCCATTCTCTGGTTTACTGATACAGAGGACAGCCATTCTCTGGTTTACTGATACAGAGGACAGCCATTCTCAGCCATTCTCTGGTTTACTGATATAGAGGACAGCCATTCTCTGGTTTATTCTCTGGTTTACTGATATAGAGGACAGCCATTCTCTGGTTTACTGATACAGAGGACAGCCATTCTCAGCCATTCTCTGGTTCACTGATACAGAGGACAGCCATTCTCTGGTTTACTGATATAGAGGACAGCCATTCTCTGGTTTACTCATACAGAGGACAGCCATTCTCTGGTTTACTGATATAGAGCCATTCTCTGGTTTAGCAATGAATGGGTGTATTCTGTAATGTCCACCATTTCTCCTAATTTACTGGAACGCATTTCAGATCTCTTAACCTGAACTGTCTGGTTCTAGTTTCAATGGATAAAGTGATAGGATGAGTGTTTTGCAGACCTAATGTTCAAGCAAATAGTCCTGGGTACTCTTTCATGAAGTGCTTGTGTCCTGCGAGACCATAATGCTATCAGATCTACCTGTATCTCTCTGATAGATACGAGTGTTTGGGTCTTAGTGGATATGAGAGCATCATGAAAGGGTACACTGGTCACAGTTGTTCAAAATATTTGTAACTTAACCAATTGTAGCACTACAAGTGTTTGAACAATGGGGTCTGTTTATGAGATATTACAAAATCTTGGGGCCTTGTATGAATAGTAAAGCAAGTCTAAATAGTTTAGTTGGTAAAACTTCTCTGAGGATAATTTGAAGTATGGTACAAACAGCTATTGATTCTGAGATTCTATGGTTAGTCTAGTAATAGGTTTGTTCCTCAGTTGTTAAATTCTTCCAATTTTCAAACAACCTTGTAATCTCTTCATTTAAAGTGTATGTTTACTGGACTTAGTTATTCATTTGAATGTGATTCAGAGATGAAGGGAAATGGTTTTGCAATCATGTTCATTCTAAATTTCAATGTAATTGTTTCCCCCACTAAGTCAAAAACTAGTATGAAACTGATACAGGAAAGGATTAACTTAATGTCACTGATATTCAATATTTATGAAATATGTTGAATCAGTTGGATGAAAATCCACTTACCTTAAGTCAAGTATTAGTAGTTATGTCCTTTCAGTGTTTATGTCCTTTCAGTGTTTATGTCCTTTCAACATTGAGAAGACAGGAATTACTAGGGCTTTTACTGAGGACCTAATGGACATGGTTTGTATCTGAGTGCTCCTGTCTGGACGAGGACCTCATTGCGTTGGTCTGAAGTGACCTCTTTATAACATGGAGTAGGAAAACGTACCTAAGTATTGGAGGTCAATATTGGAATGTTGTCTATTTTTTCAAGTTTGCTGATATCTTCAAATTTGTATTATGAAATTCCAAATAGAGTGCAGTGCGCTAATTGAATTCTCAAAATGCTCAAAATGTCAAACTTATTTGTTATTTTATTTTCATTTGATCCAAATCATTTCTCTAAGGTACTGGTAGATTAATGCTTAGAACTAACTATTCAAGACGTTGTTATATCTAAATAGGAATTGTTTGTTTTTTTATATGGTATTTAATTAACTGAAATATGCAAGGGTAACAGATGTGCAGTTATGTATAGTTATCTGTAAGCACATTCTTTAACATATACACTGAAGGCTTTATCATGTTGTTAAGCCCAGTATGTTGGAAGTGCATGTCGAAATGTCAAATTGCACCTTGTTGCGGGTTTGTCAAACTGCATGTACAGCTCCTAAGTGTTAATAACATCCAGAATGTTAGAGGATTTGACCTCACTACAGTTGACAACACCAGACAAAGCAGCCGGCAGGCGCAGACAAAGCAGCCGGCCAATGGGATTACCACCATTTAGAGAAGACTTGACATCTGCTCCCTGCAGTATCTTACTTAACAGGGAGCTGTCAGGAGCTTTGTGCGAAGTGCAGTCGTACCTTTCTGTGTCGGAACAATGTCGTGGCATGTCATTGTCTGAATGTCATGCCATCATACCATCACCCGACCGTTAAACCTTTATAGGGTTAAAAGGGTAAATGACAATAATATCTGTACCTTGAATTGATTAGTAGGTAACATTTTTGTTTTCAATGAATCCCAAAACTTAACATTGTTTAAATTCAGTATCAGTTTTGGCTGTTAGACCCAGATTGAACCTGATGCTAACTTCTTCTTTTAAAAAAAAATTGGTGTTTAGAGCTGCTTTCAAGATTCTTTCAATTGTATCACAGCTTGTCAGTTTATGGAGGAAACCTGCAACATTTGTAGCGCTGCAAGCACCACCTGGTACTGACATACCAAGAATGATAACTGTATTGCCACGGTACAGACAGAGCATTCTATGACATGATTCCATCAGACAGGTAACTTTCACGAACATTGATGCCTGGGCAGGATTTGAACCCAGGGCCTTTGGCTCTAAAGTCCAAGTGTTCTACCATTGTGCTACCACCTGTTCCCTAATGCTAACTACAATGGTGTATTAAGTAGCTAGTATTACGGCTGTAGTGCTTAATGCCAACTCTACATGATATGGAATTAAGAAGGAACTACAAGATGAAAGTATTGATTTACACCAGGGTCGGGCTAACTATGCCTATATTTGTTCTTGAATATCGGTCCCATGTTCCTTGGCTTCAGGTTCTCCAGTAAATAGTTTTTGACATGTTTTATATTGTATATAATTCATCTTATTAGGTTAACTTCTGTGGTGTTCTTTGAAGACATATATTAAAACATATCTGGTTTGAAATGCAGTATAATATGATCGTCCCTTGGATATTCTGGGTTGACTGCAATCTCTGAAGGCCAGAGGAGAGAATATTATTGATGGGACTGTCTTATTTTATCACTCATTGATGCAGCATCATGCTTATGGAGTCATAGATCCCAGTGCTGTTCTATGCAGAGTAGGCAGCATTGCTGTCCTTCCTTGGTCTGATATTGGACTGCACTGGTACCCTGTAGCTATTCCTTAGCCAGATATTGGAGTGCATTGGTACCCTGTAGCCATTTCTTAGCCAGATATTGGACTGCACTGGTATCCTGTTGCCATTCCTTAGTCAGATATTGGACTATACTGGTACCCTATTATCAGATGTAGATACTCTAGTGGTACCCTATAACCCTTCCTTGGAGATATTTGACTGGTACCATCTATTAACCCAGGTATATTGGACTGCACCGGTACCCTGTAACCCTTCCATAACCAGGTCTCTGTGACTGAATGAAGACAATTTATTGGAAATTGATTATCCACTGATGAGTGACATAGCCACCCTTCATGCTTCAGCAGTGGATGAGTGCAGGATGTGAGAAACTGGACTCCCGACTTCTTGCGTCTGTATCCATGACCTGAAGAGGAAATTTGATGACGACAGTCGCTGACCATGTGAATCGAAGAGTTGTGCATTGCTGGGATAGCTCAGGACACATTGTCATGGTTCTGGTTCTGGAGAAACCAACCTGATCATTAGTTTACCAGACCATTGATCACATGGTCTCATGTGAATCACATGCTTTTATGTGTCAAGTTTTCATGGGATTACATTCAAGTTTCCAATGGAAAATTACGGTCCTAAAATGGTTTGTTTCTTTGCTGGATTACAGAATATAGTTTTGTATTCAGTGAGACAGAATTCTGCACTTGGGCCACTCTTCCACATTCAGCAGTATTGATCAGACTCTATGTACTAGGCACCAGACCAACTCTATGTATGCTGCGTACAGTGGGATTGGGATATTGCCATCAACAATGTTAGGATTCATAGCTATCCATTGATGTCAATTAGGGAATCCAGAATTTCTGTTGTTTTCTGTTGTTGCGATAAGGTACCAGTATTGTGTATTTAATTCAGGAGGTTCTACATTAACTTTTTGTGTTCATTAGAATTATTTAAAATAATTGTATGAATCGACTTCAGGACTAATGTAAAATTAATAAACATGCATGAGACCCAAGAATTACCTATACACATTGACTGACGGATTAGTCTGAAATTAACACCCAATTATTCTCGTTATGTAGGTAATGTATATCTCCTATTGTGGTCAGAGGTGTTGAGTGTCTCGGCTCCACATGGGTCCAGTTGGAGTCATATTTTGACCAATGGTCAGTATTAACCATTAAGCCTTGTTAAGCTTATCCACAGTACCATACCCTATATAGTATATATACCCTTTATAGTGTATATTTTGCCCGTGATATCCGTGATAATATCAACTGCTATTGCAATGACTAGCTGATTAAAGAAATGGTCAGTATTAGTCATTAAGCCTTTCATGTTAAGCATTGCCATTGTTAAGCTTACAGTAACTTATCCTATACTAGTTTATATACTTTGCCAGCGATATCCCTGATAATATCAACTGCTATTGCAATGACCAGCTGATTGAAACATTAGATATTTGTTTGTTTGTGCAGTATCAGATTAATATTGACCTACATTTTTAATCATATCGATGATCAATGCTCGATTAAAGCCGTTGTTTGGTAATAATACGTGTCGTTTGCATAGTTTATGGTAGCATACTGATATGTTTGATGTTGTAATTGAAATATCAATGAGATTGACTGATTACTTTGGAAAACATCTTATTACAGTTGAGATTGATTACTTTGGAATAAATCTTATTACAGATGAGATAAAAAAAGATTAAATTAAATTTGTCCTAATTTGTTAATAATTATGAGAGGCAATTCTTGTAGACAGAGAGAAATGACCTGGTCAGCAAACGAGGTCAGGATTTAAAGAGGGAACATTATATCTGTTGTCTTTCCATAATCCAGGTTTGTTTATTTGCGAGTCAACACGAGGTCGCCAGAGACAGTGACCCTACGTGTGTACAGAACTTCAGCTTACTGTATACTAGTTGGTAACAACTTTGTGTCAATCAGTTGGCTTTTTCACACAGCTCCACAGCTTCCCTGTAGAGAAATGAGCAAGATAGTCTGAAGTTTTTAAAAGAAAATATCTAGGTTCAGATCTTCGGAAGTGCCACCATTTATTTCTGGAGTGATCGGATTGTGAATGCTTCCTTGTATTGATTTTTAGGAATTTCTGGTAGTTTTCTTGTTTACACCGGTGGCCCCAAAATGAATATGGCGTTTTTCATTTAACATTCTTCTTGCTGAAGACAATTGTGGATGCCCAGCTAGCATGGAATTAGGGTTTTGTGGTGTGATTCCTTAATGGAGAATTGTGAGTGATTTCTCAAGGATGTACGATTTTGTATCGAATTTTGGCAGAGAATAATTAAGGTTGAAATACATTTCTTATGTTGGTGGATAGTCGTTTACATACACTGACACTTTCTAGGATTTCATGGTAATTAGTTTGATAGGAATTCAGATATATTAATTATCGCATGGATTTTCATTTTAGCTAATGACTATTGATAAAGACAGCTGGTGTCTTCAGTTCATCAGGATCAGTAACTGTGTTGCATAAAATCAGGATTATTATCTATTTGTGATAGAGGATTTATCTTGTTGTATATCGGCTGTGTAAGTTAATTATCTTTTGCTATGAAGAACTGCATCAGCAATACTTGAAACAGCCCAGTAAACTGATTTATCATAAATTTACGTTAGGTTATTTAATATTATTAGTGTTAAGGTTATTTAATATTATTTTTGTAAACATTTGTCAAAGATTTTTCACAGAAGGAGTAGATGAGGTACCTGTGTATTTTGAGACAGTTTCAAGGTTGGTCAGGAAATAACTGCACGTAATAAACAATATACATGCATGGGCAAGGTGGCAATATACAAAACTTGGATCACGTTACAAATCTCTTCAAAAATGTGGCAGGGTCGTCTTTGCATATTTTCCGAGAGCTGGCATATATATGAAATAGACCTAGCTGCTTCACTACTGTATTACACATACAGTCTATTGCATCTGTGTGTTCTGTATACCTTGCATATCATAGGACAACAGCCTCGGCCTTGCAAATTGAGCCAAAATTGTAGTTGACATAGGATACGAGACTGAGATACATGACTTTGGGAGACACTTTGTCTCGGGGCCTCTTGTCTCCTTGCCGTCAATTACTGCATGTGGGTGATAAGATAGTGAGAGACACTGGTTTTCAATTATGGGTTGTTTGGGTTGGATTTAATTGAATTATCCTTCCTTTGCATTGGATTTATTGAGAAAATAAGATTTCTATGAATATAATGGGTTTCTGGGGTTTTAAAGAATATTTTCTGTATTTCATTTGATTTTTTAAAATAATTTTTTTCTTGTATTGTTTATATTTGAATCTTTGGTATTTGTTGGGGTCAAAATTAACGAGTATTAATCAGTTGTTCATATTGGGATCATTTAAATTGTTGGTATTTTGGGATTTAAATTAACTAGTATTGATCAGGTTCTTTGATTTTTAGGTGAGATTAGGTGATCTGCCCAAGCTTACAGCTGATTGGTAATGAGCTAATTAGCTTGATTAGCCTGATAGAATTATGTTTCTGCCCAGGCAGTCTGTCAGCCAATGGCCAAGAGTTGTGACTGTACATTGCTACTTTATACCCAGGTGTGCAAACTTGGGCAAGGAAAATCAAAACAAATTATACCTTGAGTCTCAGATCTCTGGATTACAAACTTGGATGTGATTCGTGCCTGGATTTATGTGAGTTTCGCAGTGACAGTGGAAAGAATTCAAACTCGAGTGCGTTTCTGCCAAGGAGGCGAAATCGTGGATTTTTCCCTCCATATTTGTTTTGTGTGTGTGTGTGGCTTGGTGATGACAATGCTACAGCAATAGTGTCACAATCGAGATGGAAAATGTTGAATCGATTGCACAAAGATTCCTTTTTCTTTCTATCAGCCGTTTGGATTTAACAACACACTATTGTTTGTGCTAATGAAACTTGTGGATATGTCGGATTTTAGTCGCGGAGTCATCACATTGCCACGTGACCCTGGTCTCATTGTGTGAGTATTCTCGTAAAAAACAATATCGTTAATTATAACAACATTGTACGTGATGCAATTATTTAATTAAATTGTTTCGAGAAACGTGAAAAAATATATAGCCAATAATTAATATACGATAATCATGATCTTAAAATTTAATTTTTAATATAATATTTTAGTAAAATATTTCCAATCATTGCAGAAGAATCAATAATGGAAGGGTGCTAAATACAAATTAAAATTATAACTAACATGGATCGAAGAATATTTTCTAAAATTTAATTCCTTAATACTAGTATGTATACACACACACACACACACACACACACACACACACACACACACACACACACACACACACACACACACACACACACACATACACACACACATACACACACACACACACATACATACATACACACACAACACACACACACACAAACACATATATAATATGTGTATGTGTTTGTGTGTGTGTGTGTGTGTGTATGTGGAGGAAAAGGATGTAACAATGTTGATATTATGATTATATGAAGTATGAATGGCAAGATTTGCCACAGAAACTAAACCTGACCAAAATTAAATACTATCAGTGAGAGTGTTTACTATGCTAGACATCAACATTGACAAGGGCTTGTACATATCATATTGATGTGCTTGCCATGCTAAATGATCTGTAAATATTTACAATATGAATTTTATTACAAGGATTATATTAATATTTGTCTACACTGTGTACACAGAGGATTAACTTTCTTTCATTTCGTAGCCCTTGGAATGCTTGCGTTCTGAATTGAGGAAACGGAGAATAACCCATGAGTTACAGGTATTACAGATTATCTTTCCCTTAGTGAAATTAATGTTGTATGTCACGAGCTTTAGTGAAAAGATAATCTGTAATCCTGAGTAACAAGTCAGTTATTGATTACATTGCCCATAATGAATTTGAATGAAGATAAGGGTATTTAAATGCATTAACATCGCTTCTTTTCCTTGTAGAAAAGTAAAATTAATAAGTAAAACTAATTATATCATGAATTTTGTTTATGACAATATGCACGAAAAATAAATATATAAAATATATAAAATGCTATTATTACAAATTAATTATTAATAAATTAAATAATATACATACTAGTATATGAAATAATATACCTATGTTATATGTCAAGGGGGCATTGCATGAGAATGTCATGTAAGTAGTGGGATTAGATTGGTGTTATGCAATAAGCAATGTCAGTGATGGATCTTGTAGTACTGACTGAACTGTTGTAACTGTGTCGACATGTGATGGACATGCTGTCAATCAATCACAGAGGAAATATACAAACTATAAACATGAATGAACAACTAGCATGCTATAGAAGAAATATACAAATTATGAATATGAATGAACAGGATATTGTAGAGGAAATATATAAACTATAAACATGAGGAAATTTACAAACTATAACCATGAATGAACAGCATTGAACAGTTGGGATATTAAAACATGAAATATGTCTAAACATGAATGAACATGACATTATACATGTTATAGAGGATATATACAAACTATAGTTTGTACTGGTATATGCCTCTATAAAATGTATAATGTTAACAAACATAAACAGGAGACTATATGACATATAGGACATTGGTATGAAATTGAAACTTCAGATTTTTGTTATCCTGACATTTTTTTCATCAAGCATTTTGTTGTATTATTGATACTGTTATCTGTTGGTATATCATAAATGTCATCAGTCCTTTTAAATTTCCATCATATCGTGTTGCAAATTCTAGCCAATATTTGTGATAAATCTTACAATCTAAAATGATGAAGATTTTGCACAGACGAATGGCCATACACTGTAGTTTTAATGGATGCATTTACTAACCCTGAAAAACTTTCAAACTCAACTGCTAATATAATAGTTAACTCTCCGTTGTCAATCAGCATAAGCGATGCGATGCTCACGATACAAATTTGACAACAACAATCACAAGTATATCAAGTTATGGTTTTAGTCATTGGCTGATTCCTGTCAGACTGTAGATAACGTTAGATTGTAAAATTCCAAGAGATTAGATAGTACCACTATCTCTGTACACACTTTGTACATATTTGTAGCATGTATGGCAATATAGTCACAGATTTGTTGTCAGAATAATGATGCAATTGGAATAGTGAGTAAATCTGATAATGTTTTGTTGGAATAGTGAGTAAATCTGATAACATTTTGTTGGAATAGTGAGTAAATCTGATAACATTATGTTGGAATAGTGAGTAAATCTGAGTAAATCTGATAACATTATGTTGGAATAGTGAGTAAATCTGATAACGGTATGTTGGAATAGTGAGTAAATCTGCTTCCAAGATTCTTTCACTTATATCACAACTTGTCAGTTTAGGGCAGGAGGAAACCCGCAACATCTGTAGCGCTAAATGTTGCAGTAAACCTGCGAGCATCGGCTGGTACTGACAAGACCAAGGATGATAACTGCATTGCCACTCTACAGACATCGCATCCTATCAATATCGCGTCAGAAAGGTAACATTCGCGAATATTGAAGCCGGGCCCACGGGATTTGAACCTGGAACTTTTGGCTCCGAAATACAACTGTACTACCACTGTGCTACCCCCCCCCCCCCCCCGACAATTAAGGCATCAGTATGAGATCTGCATTGGCTAGAGCTTGCACATAATTTGAAGATATGTATAACAACATATTTGCTCATTTTAACAATGACATGTTCTACCGATACTGATGCTATTCATATTCTTACAACATTCTTAAAGACACACACATATGTCATTATTAAAGGGAGATCACTCTATTGTCTCAATGTCTTGTGTACGCTCTCAGCTGATGAAAATGTTTTTATCTTGATATGGATTGATATACTCGTACACGGCTTATTTTTAAAATAATATTGTCTTCCGGCAATTCCTTTTTCATGGTAATGAACTGTGTACTAATTCTCCAAAGTGCAAGTATAGTCTTTTAATTGTCCCATAGGTGGATAAATATTTAATTATGTCATTGCTAACTGCAATATACTATATTTTCTGTGTAGGACTGGAAGCTTGTGTGCATATTTGATGGCAGCCAGAGTCAGAAACAATATACTGTCAGGTTAGGGTTAACCGTTTAACCCAGAATTATTGATGCAAATGACCCAAATTTTATTGACGAGTCGGCTGTTTGTTTTTCAGCCGATGGAACAAGGCCATGGAGCAATGGCGCCAGTTACACAGAGACATGAAGGAGATGTCTGAATGGCTGGATGGTGCCGAGACCAAACTGGCCACTGCTAAGCAGGGCGACGACAGAATGTTCACTGTAAGTAATGACAGAGTTGTCAATGCCACTGTAGGATCAAGTCCTTAAATTGACAGGGAATTTAGAAGGATATGTCTATAGTGTACATAGATGAAATCTAGAAGAGGATGCAACCCTCCCCCTTCTACCCCATGCACACACAAGAAATAAAAATTAAAATATCTTATTGGATTATATTTAATACAATATTATTATGATATATTTTTTTATTTTTTTATGTAAATATATAAAAATGTAAACATATGTTGGATTATATTTAATACAATATTATCATGATATAGTTTGAATCTGATTATCCTCAATGACAATGCTGTAAAATATTCCCTGTGATATGACTTGTAGAAACCAATTCATACTTCAACCATGGCCAAATGTGAATTCATCTGATGATGAAATGTTAATGAAGCCTGGATTTATCTATGATAAAGCATGAATTCATTGCTTTGTCTAATAGCAGTTGTCACATTATGAGTGAAAGATTACTGCTGCAATGTAAGACATTAACTCACTCACTCTAATAATACGGAAATTTAATGACATTTTACAGTATTTAACCTAAAGTAATTCTTGGAATTTGTGCGGTTATTACACGTGTAAATAATGGCAGTATATAATGTGTATATCAGTGACATGTGATACGTATGTATACATACATAGTACATGGGTTTTTTTCTCTCTCCATTTACTGTTTCAATAGAGACCCAACTATTATCTTCCATTCTGAAATATATTTTGTAAGATTTCGTAATGAAAGTTTGTGATGATAGTTAGTCAAATTATGTTTATATGTATTTTTAGAAAAACAAGACAACTAACATGGTATAAATGACTAAATCTATCTGTCACTATAAAGATCAAAGACGTGAACTAGTACAGATAACAGCACGTTCAGTTTACAAACCTGAAGGTTCGAGTTCAAATCCTGTATGTGAGCCATGCAGTAGGGTTAACCCTCACCTTCCAAATTAGGGAGTCAAAATGACACTAATGACAACATTGCAACAGATTGCACTTAATGCTGTCATTCTTGCATCATTTCATGACTTACAATGCATTTTAGGGGTCATGCCCTTGAAGAGATTCCAATACACAGGTTTTGCGCATCAGGAAAACATTCGAGCCAACATCCTTTTAGCTTTCACATTGCAATGATTAGGATCCATTTTCTGTATACCTAGTATACAATGTTAGAATGTTTGGTTTATTAGTATCAGTACTAGCTTAGAAATTATAGAAATAATAATAGGTAATTTTATTTAACCCTCTGCCTGCTGATTAGGCACAGGCATTTCTCTTTAGGGCATCTCCAGTTGCCTTCAGCATGGAGAGTTAAATAAAATAAAATTAAATTAAAAACACCATCCATTGTGGATATTTTTTATCACACATGCACACACACACACACACACACACACACACACACACACACACACACACACCACACACACACTAATAAATAAAATTAATTTTATAATAATAATAAAATAAAATAAGTAAAAAAACCCACACCATCCATTGTATTATAGATCACTGTTGCTGACAGAAATGCACACTATAAATAAATATAAACACATGCACATTGCAGCCTATCTGTGGTACTGACAGAAAGTCACGTACATATCATTGACACATGGGAATCCACCACATGTTGTAATTTCCCACTCAATGCTATGTGTTGTCTGACAGGTAGACAATCTGCCAAGCAAGTTTTACACCATTATACATCCTATTAATTATTAATTGTTTATTTTTCAAACAGGTTAATACTTTTGTTATGTATCTGTTGTACAGTTCATTAAATTCTGAGTAATGGTTATATGGATGACATTTATCTGAGCTATTTGTATTTGTGTTGATATTTAGCGATATATTGCAGCCACATGTACTAATGACCTAGTCTGGGTCAGTCTATTGTGGGATAGAGGGTGGGGGTGTTATCAGTTTAATCGTATACTGTTGCAAGAAAGGATCTAAAGTCATGACGGGCATGGGGTGGCAAAACTGTGTCAGCTTTTTTGTTGTGAGTACAAGGTTACATTTTTTATAATGGATAATTTGTGGAATTGATTTTTAAATTCATTTTGCAGTTATTTATTCCAAAGTATATTTTTCATGTCATGATTTCTCTGATTGAAGTTAACATCTTTTCAAATTAATTTTTTACCGATTAATTATGCGGAAAAATTTAAGACATAGTATCTACATGTTACACCCTCGTCAAAATTAGACAGATTCAAATTTACCAAACTTATTAAAAATAATCTAGATGTTTTCTTGGAAACATGGTATGTATAACCTTCAGGCTTGTACCCTACGTTAAGACCTACAATTCTGGTGTCAACATCTTGTATTCTAATCCTCTTAAAGAATTTCTACAATATCAGGTGTTGCTAATACTTAAATGTATATTTAGAAATTAACGATAACCTACTAATTGATTTAAGCCAAAGGGCAAACACAGCTATGAAAAGGAAAGGACTTGAGATTCTGTCATGTAACTCTATCCATAGCTGATGAAGTTCATCATGAAGTTCAGATGTGAATACTTCATTACTCGGAGAAAACTTAATAGTCTGTAACATTTTTTGATAATCATAAACTGTGTCAACTCTTCAATGCAAACACAATTAATGTGAGAGACCCCAACATATTTTTCTAGTTTTATTAAATATGTGTACATATCATTTACCAAGATGTAAAGCAAAATCAGTTCTCTCTGACATCGTGTAGGTTTTATTTTCGCCCTAGGTGTTTCATTTATTTGGGCAGACATCAATTATCATGATCATGAATGCAATTTTGGTAATGATTGGCAATTTTTGGCATCTTATTTTTTTGGAAGTTTGATGATAAAATTGTAGAGAGTTATTCTTGATGTATTGTTTTCTATGTAATTGTATATATCATGTCATCTCTTGTACTTCTGATGGTCATTTTGAGACTAAGCGTGTATATCTATCCATGCACACAGGAAGTTGAGAATGGACTGCGCGTGCAGCAGGGGACAGTGAACAGTATGAACGCCGCTGGCAACGAGATCGTGCGGAAGTCAGCTGCACCCGATGCCAACCGCCTCCAAGAGAAACTAGATGTTGTCAATCAGAGGTGGCAAGCCGTCTGCGCCAATGTCAACGACAGACACGAAAAGTACGATCGTACTATCGTAAATACTTCTTTTCAAATTGCAATGATTTTAATTTTAAACCGACAAGACATGACACAAGCATAATAATAATCTTGAAAGTTTAATGCAATATGACATGTACTTGGTGTGGGTCAAATTGCTATCAGAGTTATTAACAGATCATCGGTGTGCATCAGTGAAATTTAACATTATCGTCGCATATGGGTAAAATATTTCTCTTGTGACAACAACTGAATCACTTAACAGATCACGACATCTATCATTGTATATAATTTTTCTTCAGATTGTAAAGATAATTTAATTTCCTAAATTGTAGTGAACACATGTAAGAACGATGTTATTTTATTTATTGGACCCATTATCAGATGAAAATCAAACTTAATCTACTAATTGATATCTTGCCGATCATTCCTTTATTTTGTGATGTTCCCATTTGCATAGTGAAATATTGACACTATGATAATAAGTGATAATTATATTACCTGCATGAGGTGTTGAGAGACAGGTGTTATCTAACTGTCCTCTCTCTGGTCTAGGATGGACGAAGGCAGTGTGAAGACCAGCGAGTTCACAGACGACATGGATGATCTGTTCTTCTGGATCGACGAGACGGAGAATATTTTGTCGTCCTCCATTCGTCCCGATGACGAATATCTCGACGACCTGCTGGAGAAAGTAAAGGTAGGGAGGGGCAACGAGGACAGTGAATAAATTTAAGTCATAATATTATAATAATAATGATAATGGTTAGGAGGAAGAATAAATTGAAATAATAATTATGATGATAAAACTACTACTACTACTACTACTAATAACAATAATAATAATACTGTCGTCGCATATGGGTGAAATATTCCTGCTGCGAAGTAAATTCAATTCAATTCAATTCAATTCAATTCAATTCTTCTACTACTACTACTACTACTACTACCACTATAACTACTATTACTACAATTACTACTACTACTACTACTACTACTACTACAATTACTACTACTACTACAATTACTACCACCACTACTACTACTATTACTACTACTACTAAGAATAATACAAATAATTATAAGAATGAAAATGAAATAAACAATAATAATTGCAATACTAGTATATAGGATATATATTATGCAACATAAGTTTGGATGTAGGTAGTGGCTATACAGATTGGTGGACCTACATATAATAATCAGTTTATCTGTCTGTATGCCTTTTTTCTTTATTCCTACATTTGTGTACTTTTACCTATCTGCCTGCCTTGGACTGAGAACATATGTTTGTTTCCATTTCACTCCTTCATGATTTTAAAAATTATTTTGTGTCTAAATTAAATTGAATTTTGCAAAGTACAATTAATTCTGAGAGCAGTAATTAGGACCAATGACCTCCACATTTTATTGACTTGATGAATCTGTATTTTCAGGATCGGGAGGACGATATCGCACCACGCCAACAGAGTCTGAACGCCGTCAACAGGAACGGCGTGAAAATGATGAAGACGGAGTCGCTGTCCAATCAGGATTCAGATAACATCAAGCGAGACTTGGAGAATCTCAACACACGGTGGAAGAAGGTATGTTGTTCTATGTAAAAGCGAGATTATTTTTAGTATTTTATCAGTATTTTTTTTATTGTTTGTTTGTTTTTACAGTGATTAATATAAAATCAGATATGAGGTGTGTCTAGATCTTAATTTTAAATATACCTGAAAGGATATACACAAAAAAATCTTTTCAATACTGAAGTGCTTTTGATAAGCAGCATATATTCTTTCAATGTAAAATTTATTCATGTGAACTTTTAACCCACTTTCCCTGCATTATGGTGATATTCCATACCACTAATCTAACTCCGGAATTCCGCTGATCACAGGTGATCAAGGACGTTCCTGACAAGATCCGGGAGATCGAGGACTACCTGCGCCGACTGAAGCTGTATCTGGAGGAGATGTCACAGCTGCAGCTGTGGATGGATGAGACCAAGCAGCTGCTGGAGACCCAGGTCACGCCTGTCACCTCGGCAACAGCTGCCGATGGCAACGATTCAATTATTGTTGACCCAGACGTATGTTGTGTTTCTTAATTTTGTTATTTTTTTCCCCAAAACATTTTAAAATATTTTTTATTATTAATATTTGGTTTCCAACAGCAAAAAATACTTTATCTTTGTTATCCCGGGGGAAATTTGTTTACGTTGTATTGGACTTTCACCAAGCTTGTTAGATGGTAAATATTAATATGACTGTGGTATAATTTAATGTTAGTACAAGATTATGAAGAGAAATAAATTGGAGTTAAAGGAGACTCCTTCTAAAATATGATAATTTAATGTTATTATATGGTTAAATACAAGCATTTCCATTCAAACAACAACAACAAAATTCATCTTAGTAAGTTATAGCCAAAATACTCTCCTTAAAAAGTATGTTCTCATTTATTCATATTGAGAGCCTCGTTGTGAAATCCGAATCGTGTGATGTCAGTGTGGATAGACGTTGGACATTTTGCTATGTAATCATAGAGGACAGCAGTGAGCGATATGGTTTATTGTGTTTCATGGGGTTGCAAACGTTCTTAAAATAAGACATCAGGAATACGTTACTTAACGTTTCCAAGTGACATCACCAGAAGGAAGCAATGGATCCACTGATGTCGGCGTGGCGAGCAAGGATGGAAGCCAAGAATATT
>JAUTBT010053141.1:0-15614 GCA_032361225.1 Lepetodrilus schrolli | reverse complement strand
ACACACACACACACACACACACACACACACACACACACACACACACACACACACACACACACACATATATATACACATACATACATACAGATAAACACACACACAAGCACACACACACACATACACACACACACATATATATACATACATACATAGAATTCAATTAACTGAATAACGTAGATACAGGAAATGTAAATATACTTAATAAATAATCACCGTGACGATATAGCGGTCAAAATCGTACCACGACCTTATCACAATGACCTACAGTGACCTTTTCCAGATCAAGAACATACATGTTGAAACGTTTGCAGAAATTCTGTCTTTGACCTTGACATGGCCTTCAAGAGTACTAACTTAAATACTTTCCTTCAACATTAAGCATGTAAATGGTAAATTGAAATATACGCGTTTGAATTTTATACACTAGCCGGAAAGCGGCGCATACGTAATTCACAATACATTTAATAAATGCACGTATAATAGATGTCTACATGTATACTAGTACAACTGAAAAGTAATCGAATGCGGCTAACTGATGTTGACTGGACCTAAATATATGAGGATCCATCTAACCATAGATATAATAGGATGAATATTTAATTTCTGATGATACACTACTTATTGCTGGCTACGCACACGAACTACAGGGACTATTCCCTCTTTACTGTTCTATTATCTTGGTTTCAGCAGTAGTTGTCCATTTCCTTGATTAATACAGCTACAAAACACTATCCAGTGATGTCCGCTGCACTCCTCCGAGTGGGACCAATAGTTATGTGATGTAAACAATGGGCATACGCATAAACCTGAATATCATATTGCTATCTGTGGGTGGTGAATTTTATTACTTTTATAACATATTTTGGACCAAATCCTGATTGGAGATATATTAAACTTAATGTAAGTAAATATTAATAATATACCCATGTATTGATGAATAATACATATTTATAAATACGTACATATCTGTTTGGTTTCTAATGTAACCATTATCTTCTCTGTTATATTCCCGTGTTGTTGCTATTATGATTCAATTTTGATTCAATCATTTGATTGGAATAGCATCGAGGCTTATAGTTACTGTATATATTTGGATTTCTTAAAACGGAAAATTCGTTACTAGTCGTACAATTGCAACTAACCCCAGAGACATATCATACATTATTGACGTACAAACTGGAAATATGTTTTAATATAACTGTGATAATAATAAGTCAATATCCCAATTCATAATTAATTATTTAATTAATAAAAACAGTAACATAATAATTATTTCATGAAAGAATTACGACGAGTATTCTTGAAAAGGATAACATTATCTGTATTTGAATGTATACTACAACAAACAGACTCTATGTATTGTATATTTGTTCATTGTAAATACATGTACATACATGCACATGCATTATAACACCTTCGTTAAGTTATTCGTAATTTGATAGAGAAATACAGTATTCTAATGATATCACAGACACAGGTTATTGGCCGTATACTTCTAAATTCACAACCTTTGAGTTCCAACTTGGAGTGTCCACAGATGACAAGTTAATTGGTGCTATCAATTTCCGCACCCTATGTCCACCTTCTCGCTGAGCGAGGCTCGAACCCGTCTCTGATATGTCGTATGTTTGTCATCCGTTGACCCAACTTCTTGCACGTGCAGTGGATAACCTTTCGTGATACGTACCACAGTAAAGTCATAACAATATCGTTTTGTTTTCGCAGCTGAAGATCATTATGATAGCGTTGACATACTCGACCCTTCTCTCAGTCATTTCGCTGTGGCTTGTAGGAACCGCGGGGGCTCCTTCACAAACCTATCAAAGTATACTCCATTTATAAAAAGAAAAATATGCATAATTACCATAGATTGTCAAAGGCAAACAATACAGATCACATGTTATTCTCATTCCAACGAATACCACTCAATCTCTGAACTGGTTAGATCAAATTTCAAAGTACAATTTCAATTGTTGTATTCAATTTACAGATGTAATTAATTCGCGAAATAGACGCTGGAAATGAAGATATTATTCGTTGATAGAGGAATGTTAATGTACATTGAGTGAGGCATGTCCCTTGGCCACAGGTGATGGTTTCGTGGGATGATGTGCGCCGCATCTGAACTCCTTGTCATTATTCATACATCAAGTGTGAGAGTATTTCAAAATTCGACAATGTAGTTTGGGGCTTTGCTGACAGGCCCACACTCTAGTTGTTTACTCGCCCAGATCAAATATGCCAGTCTGATATACACAAGAACATGTGAGGAATTTACATTATCAATTAAGAACAACCTTTCAACGCTGATATCACATTAGATTAACCTAGCCCTGAAATAAATGAGCTTTAATTGCTTGCGATACGTTACATGTAAAGCAGAATTCGCTAGGCGCGCTACACAAACAAGACAAGTTTGTACAGCAATTAAAGAGGCAAGATCATACTTATACATATTTTTTAAAGATATTTTTTGTCTACATAATATTAATAGTTAATAAATAAAAAATAAAAATTAATCTATCTAAACTGTAAGACACTGTATCGCTTATGCAAAGGAGGTCTTTCCCCCAACAGTGCTCTGCTGTAAATATAGACTGTTCGCGCTGACGTCGGAGACGATCATCTATGCACGCGATTCGGAGGCAGTCCCAGTATAGGTCTGTTTCGGGTCTGTTTTATGGAACCGTAAACTTTAGGTTCTATCACTGCGCTATCACAGATAAAATCCAAAACGTAGTGGTAAGATGTCGTTTCTTTCATCATGCACGATCAATTGATCAACGATAACAGCTCACATCAAACACCGAGAAAGAAAATCACTGCTGTCAATATTATTCTCTGTCACGGATCAACCTCCACTTGTCGATAGATTAACCAAAGTTTAATTATTGTTCTTACGCGGTAATTTAACCAGCTGGTAGAAAAATACTACCAATGTGAATGCATATCTTGGTTTCTGTGAGGAGCATCTGTGTGCACAGAAACCTGTGACGTCACAAGGAACACCCAACTTCCGGCGCGGACGCCCTTTTTGGGGGGTAGGGGTCTTTGGATAGGAAATAATTATATTTCTCTACTAAAAAATGTGTAAGAAAATCTCACATGTCGGGGAAAGATTGTTCTTTCAGAAAATGCGATAACCCCGATAGTGATCAGTAATCCCTATGCAAGTATGATCTTGTCTCTTTAAGGCTGTAAGATGATGAAAATGTGCACTTCATGAACGCTTTTTCAATAACCAGAACGTATAGTACAAATAGCGTATTATACATTAATACTAGTTTATGTTTCATATGACTATAATAACTAATGATGTATCATAATAGTCATTACAGATTTCAAACTGATATCGTCACTGAAAAAAGATTTGAACAAAAGAAATGAAGTGGGTTTTGATTGACTTGCTTAATATGGTCACAAAAATTACATCTTTTATAATTTTTTCTCCATATTTATAATGACTAATATTTTACGAAAACACACATGCAAAACTGTAAAACACACTGTAAACGAGCTTAGCTCTTAGGAGTTTCCCCCAGCCGTATAATGAAAACTGAGTCTTTCCTGACTCGCTAGAATATCTTCAGTGCTTCTGTAACCGAGAGACTTCCTCAATACTTGCCTAATCTGATTGGTCGGTTTTAATACATGTATGTACTATTGTACCACGGCACCGTCCCAAAACAGTCCTTTGAACGGATTCATTGCTAAAAATATGCACGAATGCATCATGAGTTATGTCAATATATCATCATTCTCAACTGAAATCTTAGATGGTGGAATGAATATTCAAGGCTTTGGGATGATTTTCCATGAAACAAACATCACTTTAAAGTACAAAATGTAAAATTAGTCGAATTTCAGCGATACTGCATCAATCTGTTTATGATGAGATGAAAACCCCAAATTACTATATTTCAATAAGACCCGCAGAACACGTGATTTAAATATATTTTATTGCAGTACTAGCAAAGGGATTGGTGCAAAAGTCAGCCCGGGTTGTCAGCACTGCTCTCAAACCACGTCGATCTAAAACTTCCTTAGATGTGTGTCTCAGATTAAAAATAAATACAAATACATGTATTATATTTGCACATTATATTCGTTAATGTAGAGAATAAATACTAGCCGTGCTGTATCGTGTGGTTTCATACAGTAATTGGAAAGGCTTTTAGTATTAATATACATCAACCTGATTTAAAGCACATACACATGACTCTAAATAAGGATAATACATTTTAAATGTCATACACGCTGTATGTAATAGTAAGACACGTATGACATTGACAGAAACCAGAAGGAGAATACGCGGAGAATAATATCGACCTTGGTTTGCCATGTGCAAACCGCTAGACCTCTTAATTCCACAGCCTCACTAATTCTTTGCGGGGAGTGTATCAATTGACAATGAATTTTCTTGGGCAATCTGACTAACTGAATATAATGTCGTTGGGTTGGCCGTAGATTGCGGCACCCCCGGGCTGTGAAGGATGGGTGGGCCCTGGGAGGCAGGTGGAGAGCTGACCGGGGGTCAAGGGGGTGGGGTGGGGATGTGCGACGGAGTAGGGATGATTTGATAAATGAGACGGTCATATTAACACAAGCCGTACAGATAAGGAAATCAATCACCGCAGCATTTGTAAACGATTTACTTTGCAATCACGACTGACTTAATAACGGCGGTTGTTCGATTCCGACACCTCATGAGTCTTAAGTACGGCGACACGCCCTCAACTAAATATGTGGTCAAGTTGACAAAATTATCTCAACGCACTGAGAAGTGGATTAGATTAACGGCGGTCGCTCTGGGGACATTTGAGGACAATCCAAAGAAACCTGCTAGGACTAATTATTAAGATATCGTGACATGGTTTCTCTATAGGGGAATGGCAACGAGGAATATATCGTTACACTGAGATTTCCATGTCAGGAAGAATAAATACTATAGTAAGAAACGTCTCAAATATTACAGTTAATAAGTGGAATAACGTATGATCCCGCTGAAGACTATATATTGTGATATATGGCACTCGCATTAATATTATTAACTGTCTCATGCCATATATATTAATATATTTATTAATTCATTCATTCACAACATATATTCACATATACGTTAGTATTAATTAATCATGGCTACGAGATCAGAGACACTCACAGGAAGTATATATTAGAAAATGACTTGATACAAAACACAAATGTACACATCCTATTGTTTTGAACGATCTTCCGTTCTCTCCAATATGACACCCACTTTGAAACTGACTAACTCAGTCTCCTAAAATATCAGCCGCATGAATCCTATTTGTTTCCATTGTACCGGAGTTGAAATATCCTTGCAATTACTGACATTTCTTCAAAAATAAACTGCGAATGGCATTGTAACGTTATTGACTCATTTAAAGACGAGTTGTCATTTAGAACAAACGACTATCCGAGAGTCAATGACAATGAAGCTGATAAAGTGTTTTTTTAAATCATATTAAGAAACATCAGGCATAAAATGTTATTTGCTTTATGTTCCTGTCATGCTGAATCTCGTATTAATCAGCTTTTTAATACGGCAAGATTTATTTTTTTATTCTGTTTGAGACCACATGTTGTAAATCCATCACGAGTTCCACTCATTCTTCGTATATTATACCCGGACCATATAACGCGGCCAGTACTCGCAGTATTTGAGTGCACCTCAAATAATCTTAAATTGCTTAGAAACGTTAGGTGGACACAGATCCGTTAAAAGCTGACTATGACACGACTTTAGCATTCCTGGTACAAATGTACCTTCAACAAGCGGAGTATTTGAGGCCAGTGTTTGTTATGATAGCATACAATGTCGTTCCCGGTTGGATGGAATTGTGGAAACGTGTTCTCGCCGATTCCAATCAGAATGCTTACCATTGAGCTAACGGCTTCAACAGGAAATGCAAGTCATTTTCCCCAGAACGAAGAATTGCAGCCGTGAATACAAATTCACCAGACTGCTTGCTTAAAACGCGTTTACATTGTCGATTTTTGCTTCATATTTCACGATGAATTAAGATAACGTCTTTGTGTAGTAGTAATCCAATTACGGATACCCGAGTTGAAAGAAACGCGTTGTCCAGGGAAGGAACCAGTCTATCTAAAGCCCGTGTCGGGTGCCAATATCGAGTGACTTGATTCCATACAATAACCCCGGTCCCCACCTGCAGACATTCTAAACTGTTACCAGGTCAAGGATTGGGGCCGAAATGAGAAATGCTAGAACCACGGCGACTGTAGACACAATACATTATTCTCAGAAACACCGTAAAGTCCTCTGGTAGTTATTAACGTAATTACGTAAAGAGGAAAACACTCTAAGTGGTTATACAATATATTGGCAAGTCTAGTAGAGATATCCTAATTCTTGGATCCTAGTATATTTGCCAGCCGGATAAATAAATGTATGGTATTAAGGGAAGGGTAGTACAGACAAGGATAACTCGGAGTTCTACCCTTCCCTAGAGAAGATGTAGTTGACTCCAATAGTCCTAGATATTGGACATATATTTCGATTCTCCCGTTGTACGATACGCAGTTAAAGTGCAACCAGATAAAAACGCATCTATAGCTATACACATGTCCAGATCTAGAAATAAATCAACTCTATGGATGGCTGTATAAATACTGCCAAATATTTTAGGTCGGTTCTTTGTTTGGGGTCCGTTACGGTTTAACAAAAATGTATGCATAACTAGATTAAATATTCTGGCGAAGATTGGCATAATGATATATTATGTTAATTCACGTCGTGACATGCATGTTTTATCTTGCAAGATTTAATATACAACTACACCGTGGTATTATTTTGGAAATAAACTGAGTCAAAACATTAAAAGTGCTCGCGCGTGCGTACGACAGCATGTAGCGTATTAAAGCTTCAATTCCAAATCACTCAACCATGTCCCGAAGCTGCTCGAAATTGCAATCACTTATACATTTAACAAAATCAACCTCCGACAGAATGCCATTATTGATTAATAAAGTTAATTATTACCTGAGCTCAAAACAATGACCGAAGAAAAGCATAAATCTGAGACGGGCGCCATCTGTGCAGCTATATTGGTGTAAGATCTCGCCTTGGCAGCAAGTCTCGCACGCGTCTCGCGAGTCGCGCGCCACTGCTTGCACGTTCTTGATATAAGTATGACTGGCCTCTGATTACGCCCCGCGTGGCTGGCAGATTCGCACTGTGAACACTTTTGTCAGATTTACCTGATCTCTAGACGTGTTCAACAAGCATGACGTAGATAAGAGAAATAGAGAACCCTGCTCACGACCCTGGAGAAATTACAAAATTAAAAGAAATTATAATGATTAATCATTCTACTAAAATCACGTGTGTATACGGGCGGTGGAAATATATTTTTTAACTCGGTCTTTCTTAATATGTTTTGGTCGAGCTGCTGCATTAGATTTAACAGGTTGATAATGACAAAATACATAAATTAATGATATTGTAATGTGTGTGTGTGTGTGTGTGTGTGTGTGTGTGTCCCTCCCACCTTCTCTCTCTGCCTCTATCTCTCTAGTTCTCTATTCTCTTCCTCTCACTCCTTCCCCCCCCCTCTCTCTCTCTCTCTCTCTTGAAATCAGTGATATTAATTCGCTAGCCCAGAAACCGACTTCGCAAAGAAAATCAGAGCTATCAGACACGTTCTTCTCGGAGTCGTCCACAAACAAAACTTATTTATCATCGTTTATCGGAGCATGTGTACGGACAAGAAAATCTCCGCAATTTCATTACATCTGCTTCTAGAATGGCCCGCCCGATCGTACTGTACTATCATGCATCATTCCCTAATTTGATTTGCCGGGGTCGCTAATGTCTTCGTCACGGTTAAAGTAGGTATCACAACCCCGGATCCGCACAGTGTGAAAACCAGCCACAATCTTTCCGGCAAGATTCATAACTTTTGACACGTTGTTAAGAATATTTCATCTCTCGATGGAAGTCCATCGCCTTTGTCCCTTCGAGAAACCACCAGTCCCAAGGGACGTCGTAAGAAGCGAAACATCATAGGAACATTGCTATTACGCTAAATAAGCCCGTGTGTGCTCACGAAGTATCAAATTACCCAGAGTGCCTTGCGCTCCTTGGGGACAAGATAACGATTTCCGCCAGACAAGAATTCCATATTTCTCCGATTATCCTCAAGACCGACAAGGCCTGGGGAAAAACGTCAGCATACGCCCATTCGAGTATTAACTCTTTTGCAAGAACGAAGAGAATTAAACGTATACGAGCGAGTTCCACGTGCCAATTAAAGCAATACTTGTCTTTAAATTTCAACATCGCACAGCCAAACAAATTAGTTGTCCCATTCCAGATTCCTAACAGAATGCTAACAGAATCCTTGCGGGACACTCTCACCGCGGGTGTCCTGGTTTATTTTTGAGCATCCATGTTAGGTGTTCTGTCCCGGACATACAACAAGACACCTAACTGTAATTGTTGTGTAGTATTCCATATTCCTCGTGTTCTTATTTTCATGTTTATGTCATCACCTAATGTTCATGATAAGCTAGAGGTCTGTCTGAAAACAATCGCAAGAAATACTTCAGAGATATTTTCCTTGATATACTAGTACTATAGTAAATTGAGCTTCAGAAGCGAAAGGGTTAAAGATCCCATATCTCACCGAGAAATGGAGACAACCTCCTTTCATTAACCAACCCTCCGAGGGCCTCCAAGGTGTGGCTAGACTTCTAGGAGGAGCACCACTCTGGGTGCTAATTTAGCCCACTTATGAAGATGTATGCGGGCATACTCCTCCGAGATCAATGCAGTCCTCACGTGAGGCCCCTGAGAATAGCCCACCACTGAGAAACCGTTGTCCCGTCCAGGACTGCCTCGTGCTAAGCTACTTAAGATGCATCCCGCAGAATTTCTGTTAATATGTACCATTTACTAATGCGTGTAATGAGTCTTCGTGCATGCGTAGTAAATGTGAAGAGATATAATGAAATATAATTACCTAAATAGTAAAATACCAACAGGTAAATTAGAAATACGCATGATTTTGTTATTGGATGAACCGCTCATCAAAATACTAGCATGGTATTTATTTATATTAAGTGGTACATTTGTTTGTTTGTATTCTTAAAAAGTCTTGTTGTATATTGATATGAGAAAATACCACGAGGGTGAGATTAAGTTTGTTACCAAATACCATTCAAGGATAACATTGCATTTCATAAAGATTTTGATGTGAAATCACATGGTTTTGATATAACGGTACAGGTATTTCATTTTGAAAACTACAAGAGTAGAAGGCTTTCTATATACCGCATGCCTGATATAATTAAATAATACCAACTTCGTGCCTGGGGTCACATACTAGTATACATATCCTTCATTACAGGCTATTTTCATTCTGAGCAGAATCGCTACATTTGTTCTGAATCTGGAATCATATGGTAAAATGGAAACTACTGTGAATTGATAACAATACTTGGTAAAAACAACGATTCTCCATCATATGAATTAGACGTGAACTGTGAAGAAGCCAGACAATAACTGCACTTTCTTAAAGTTAATATTGATCACGAAATTGCTTAGTCTCTGTTAGTTAGCCCTGGAAAATAGGGCTGGTAAATAAAAAAAATAAAAAAATATTAACTATGGCCACAAAGATATTGAAACAACACCGTAATATTGAATTTACCTCACAAGACATTGTCAGCGCAACGACATCATTTTATCGATTTATTTGCATTTAGTATAAAATATCACACAATAAGACAATGTGTGATTTTTTAATAAAATTTCTTGACAGTTGACATGAGACCAAGAACTAAAAGTATTCACGATATAGAAGCTTCACAAGCTGTCTACATTTCCTAGTACAATGTCAACAGTGCATGTCATATATCATAGGTCAACATTTGTACTTGAAATCTGACATTGATGATAGTGATATAAACGTACTAATACATAACTACGCTTACTAGTTCTGTCCGTCTAGTAGTAGCGCAGGGTGGAGGAAAATAAGGGGCGGGTAGTAGCGTAGTGGTAGAATGTTGGACTTCGGAGCCAAAGGTTCCAGGTTCAAATCCCGTCCCGGGGGCCTGCATCAATGTTCGCGGAAGTTACCTTTCTGACGCGATGGTGATATGATGTGCTGTCTGTAGTGAGGCAATGCAGTTATCATCCTTGTTTACTGCAACATTCAACGCTACGGATGTTGCGGGTTTGCTCCTGCCCTAAACTGACAAGCCGTGACATAAGTGAAATAATCTAAAACGGCTCTAACCCTAATTGAAACAAAAAGGAAAATAAGGGTTTAACGGTATTAGACATTACAAAAACAGCATACATAATTCTGCAACGCATACAATGTCAGTGGACACTATACAGACTATGTGACACTGATTAAAGTCAAGACATATTACCTAATTGAATAAAGACGAGTTATCATGAATTTCAATTTAAAAGACACGTTGTCAGCTAGGAGATTAATTCTACGTTAAATTTCGATGATTGAAATTGGCACATTATGAAGTATCTGGTGAACACGTGCACTGTATAACCGACTATAAGGACACCTGTTTGTATTAAAGATACGGGCCGTGATATTTTGATGAAACTGTATAAGAAACCATTGGATCTGTACCTTTGTCCACGTCCTTCAAGAACACTTGTAGCACATAACAATGTTCAAAGGAAATACTGTATAATAGCAACAATGAACCTTCTTGCAGTGGGCAGAGAAAGGGGGAGGGCCTTCGCGTACGCTTTAGAAGACTCGCGAGTTGCTTCATTAGAGTGTGGACAATCATGAAGCCCGAAGTACGTGGAAGCTGCCTTTACATTCACTGAATGTATTGTGGGCGTCTGAGCTCATCGTCAGGTGTCTAACAACATCTGTTGACTGCCCGCCTACCTTCTTGTCAAAGAATTGCCGGAAGATCATTTTCTGTAATAAAAAAAAAGGCCCTCTATTTTCCAACATGTCATTTACCGTCTGCCTATAGAAGACGGCGCTGAATAAGGAAGGATTGGCATCATTCAATGGTGCCCGCACTTAGAGCTAAATTGAAACAAACGCCGCTTTAATGTGATTACCACGAAACAGGAACCGGTTGTGTGTCTCCAAGGCTTAGATGTGTTTCAGCTATTGCTGGGCAGGCCGTTTGTAATAAAAGAAAAGCAGCATTGTCATATCCTTGGACTAAAAGTTTTCTCGCCCGGAGTCTGCTTCGCTGGTCGCCGGCTTTCTGGTCTCCATAGCCATCTCACGCTGAGAACCAACACTCAGATCTCATCAAAAACAATTTTCCTTCTATCATCCCATCGCTTCCCGCTGATCCGCAGACGATGCAGCCCTTCACAAATCCAATTTTAATTCCCTGGTTTCAATTAAGAAAATTAATGTGAGGGGAGAGAAATATCGAAGGCATAAAGCAAACGGTGTATAAGATATGGGTCTGAGTCTCGTGGGGATGGGATGAAGGGAGAAGAAAGCTTCTCGTCTCGCGATTCACTTCGATATCATCTCGTGTCTTCCGCGTGGGCTTCTATTGCACAGCTCATGACGAAAACCAGAGATCACGTGACCACTCCACAAATTGCCGCCTGCCCGGGGGTCGCGCCTGCTGAGTATTGGCAAGGCGACCCTGGGTGATGTGGGGTGAGGGGGCCATGCCTGAGTGGTCGGGGAAGATGGCGTGCTCCCACGGCCAGGACGGAACCCGTCTCAAGACGGTTCTGCTCAAAGACAATGCAATAAACAGAATTAAGCAAATCGATTCAGGATCCCCAGAGCGGGATCAATCATTAAAGAGCTGTGACTGAAACGTCCGTCAAGATTTGAAGTTAAGATAAAGAGTATGGGGGGTAATCCTACCTCCTTTCCCACCACAGCTTTGCTAACATTACAGATTTCCAGGTCTACTTCTACCATTCTCGGTGGAACACTTAGGATCTTTCCTCGCTCCTAACCAATCGTCTGACCGAGCTCTAGACGAGCGGTTTGGTGTCGGTCTTGGCAAATAGTCCGCCAGAAGGCGCCACCAAAGGCACCTATCTTCATCTAAGCGTCGTCATCTCAAAGACTAATCCAATAGAACGGTATCAACATAGAATCGAACCTCAGCTGGGGGTACAATAGTACTGCCAGCAGGACGGCGGTAACGTTGTGGCGTATTCCCTAACATCTAGATCTCTCTAAGAGTCCACGTCCCGAGAGCATCACAAACTTCAGGAAACCAACACTGGCCTCGTTTTGTAAAGCTTCTGACTACTAGTATTTAAAATGTTTCGGTTATATGGTACATAATCGTTTGTATATCTATAGATGATAAATGCATGAAAGCACAACAGTTTAAAGACTTAATCTATTACTATTTAGGTTTCGTGGCATATGCTTTCAGTTCTTAATGTGCTACAAGCAGCGTGCGGTGATCTAAAATCACAATACAACTCTCCCAGGACACTGCTGTACGAGACGGCTGGAGTAGAAATAACGCCTGCCCGCGGGCCAATGTCACTTAAAACCATTGTCGGGCACGCGCTTGCCCTCTTGATTTTCAATAGTCCGATCTTGTTTGTAAAATTGCTAAATATAAATATAAATTAAAGTATACTACACATAAATATACTCAATCACACAAACACACACATACACACATACACAAACACACACACACACACACATACACACATACACAAACACACACATACACAAACACACACACACACACACACACACACACACACACACACACTCACATTCACACTTCAATTGAGGTCCACCTAATATTTTTCTTTTATGATTGTTACCAAGAAAATTTCCGATTTACAATAATCCACTTGACGCTACCTTGAAAAAGTTGAGCAATTATTTTTTTATTACAATTTTAATTTAAAGGACTCTTAGCCTTAAATGTTTTGGAGGGCACTCTAGTTTCAAGAATAGAGTGCCCTCCTAGCTATCTTGATATTTACAGTTACTTCTACCCCTGAAACGGAATAACTCTACGGTAGTCTTACCTCCAACCTTCTCCCATAGACTACACCATAGACTACAACATTGCCAAGGTTGGAGGTAAGGTTACTATACAGTTTTGTACAGGAGCTCCCTGGTCTCAACTGACGACGACAACAGCTGGCCATATGTGGAGACAATCTTCAGTGTTGTATTCCATTCCCCTTGTTGCAGAAATACAAATACATCACCAGATGCATCGCTAAACGATAACATCCCCGTGAAGTAATTGAACTCGGGGAAGTAAATCATCCTGGAATTAAACCCAGACAAAAACTGACAAGCTTATGAATGCGAAAGAATCGGATAGAAATTCATTTACCTATCGTCAATTATTCCGTCTTTGTGGACAAAGCGCGTATAGCCCGCCACTGAAACGATGCGCTGTTATAGTTTAGTTTTCAGGTGCGTTTCTCATTACAAAATTTACGAGACTGAAAGAAAGGCTTTTCAGGTACAAGCATTGCCAACCCAAGTAATCAATGTAAAATTGCTGTTTATATGCAGAAATACGGCCAGTCGATACCAACGTGTAACTAAATTCCTATGAAATGTCGTTATCTTCAGGTGTCAATAAAGACAAGCATTGTTTGAACGAGTCTTGTATACAGTGGTTCACATTATACAGATGTACAGTGAATGACAGGGCCAGGAACAACGAACACACTCGGGGAGAATTATTAAAATGAGCCGACTGAATAGAGGACATCTCTCGGGCGAGTCTTAATTAAATTCTATACTGCAATATGAGCTGATTTGCCTCTTACTGGGCGAAAAAAAGAGAGACCGCCAACAATAGGGACTTGAAGTGACAGAGAACAACAGGAAATCAAACTCTTAGTCTATAAATCGGTCCTTGAACATATAGAGAAAACAGGAACACGTATTGACTTAAGCGGATTGGTTGGCTGGTGTGTTCTTGAGGATAGGCGAAGCGTTCAGTCCGATTCTTTACTGCCGTGAACTTAACACATATATCAGTTCTGTAACACTGTAACAGATAAAACCTGCTGATGTTTTCTCCAAATTGTATGACCGAGTGTATTTCTTATATGCAGTCTTTAAGCGTGATTATCATTATAAGACACGATGTGTACTTAATAACAACGTGCGTGTTATTATTGTTATTATTATACTACTGCAGGAACAAGTAAGAGAGTTGGCACTTGCTTGTGGACTTCTTACGTGCACGTGGCGTATGTTAAAAGTAGCAATGTTGCATAAAATACATCCTTAAAATAAATACCCGTATGTAGAGATTTATAAGAAATAATGTATCTATTGTTAGACACACACACACACACGCGCGCGCACACACACACACACACACACACACACACACACACATTACTAGTGTGAATAATTCCAAATTGCTTTAAGAATATCGGATAACAATGAAAACATATGGTAGGATGTACAAACGTGATCTTGCATATCAATTTAATTGCAGCCAAGTTAGTTTATGTCCCTCGCTCCGCACAAAATATTAATCTGGAAATACGGATGCTTTAAAAACAGTCGTGAAAGTTGTGGACATATGCAGCTCGAGTTTCCTAATCTTGCGGACGACAGCGATAGAGTGACATATCATGTAAGAACATCACCATCGTACGAGGACATCAATAATGCAGAAATCCACGTCCAGGGATGCTATACAAGATATTAAATGTGAGAAAGCCATTAAGAGACCTGGTTGTCTTTTCCAGCATCTGATCTGCGCTCCATCCAGCCCCAGGTCTATATTTGCTGAGGGACTGTTTGGGAGATTTTCAAGATGGCTGCCACTGCACGCGACGTCAACGCGAGGGGGGTCGTATATGACGTCACGGTGACATCTACGGTCGTGTTGTCTCAGATGTTTATCAATATTCTAATAGCTCGAGGCAGGGCTAGTGGTTCGTAAAAGACAGTAATTCCAGAAAATGAGAATAATTATTGGCGAACTAGAAAAGAAACGGTGGACCCCCCTTTGTGGACGTGAGATCTATTACTGGCTGACATTTACATAACAGAATACTTTCAACGCCCGTTACTTGTCAAGACAATAATCTTGATGGCGTCGTAAAATGTTTAGCCTATAAAAATCGTAACTCAGGTCTTGACAGAGCAGCATCTCAGAAGCGCGTGGTTTGTATGATCGTAATGACAGTACTGACAGCTTTCTTCAGAAAGCCCCGAACAGCTTTCTCTGCAAATGCCAGGTTCCATTAAACACTATCTTCTAGGAAAAAGAATTGATAAGCTCTAACTCTTTAAGTAACTCTGAGTCAAACGACAAAAATACCACTAACGCGTAAATTGAAATTTTAAATACCTCTCACGTTTCGACGATTTATTAAATCTTAAACCGGCATTGTATCCCCGCACCGGGTGAATCACTCAATTCTGTGCTGCAGGTTCTTCATTCCTTGCATGATGGCAGGATAACGCGCAATTGTACACCAGTATAAATGCATGCAAAAGGTGACATTTAAAGGTTACTGCTAGAATTATACATGTTCATAGCAGGAAGACGAGAGAGATGCTTTACGATAAGTAGTACAAGTGTTAACTCGGTAATATGATGGGCTGTCTTGACCCTTGTCAGAAGTGATA
>JAUTBT010053130.1:0-15615 GCA_032361225.1 Lepetodrilus schrolli | reverse complement strand
GAGACAGAGGGGGGGGTACTTTTTGTCGGCGCTGTTGTTTGGGTGATGGAGTTTTCGCTGTCTAATACATGAACGATGTAATTAGACAATATATGTGATGTTGGATGTGTCCAGGAAGTGTTCCAGTCAACAGGAATTGATGAATGTTATTAGTATTTTGATTAGAGAGAGAGAGGGAGAGAGAGAGAAGAGAGAGAGGGAGAGAGAGAGAGACACACACACACACACACACACACACACACACACATACACATAGACTCAGAGACACTTAAAATCAAGAATCATGTCATATATCATTTAAGCTTCAATGGCAATTCGGTAGCATTAATTAATAATTATGTATCATCAATTTCACGGCCTTGAGTGCTTTATTGTATGATCTTCTAATATCATTAAGGGCTCATTGCCATCAGATAGGCTTAGAATGCCAGTAGTTTGTGTCAGTTCATGGTTCGGGGGTATATTGCTATTAAGATTGCATACACAGATCAAAGGTATGATATTAGGTTGCCTTGTACTTAATAATACAGTGTTCATGTATCTCTCCCTGATTCAATCGATCATATACTAAACATTTACAACTCTGGTGCTACTGTACTATTACCATTGGATGATAGAGGTTTACGCCAACACAAGAATTGTGTTATACAGCATTCAATTTATGTATTATTCTAAACAAATCCAATAATATCACATTAGTGATTTTATTTACGGAAGTATTAGGGGGTGGGGCGTATGCAGTTTCGATATATTAAAAGCATGTACCATTTTTACATTTTTTGGAGGTAAAACGCCAACGCTTTGGACGTCAGTTGTCCGACAGAAAAACATGTTATCACCTTGAAATAGTCGCCGCACAACTTGTGGTGTTGTTGTTATACGATCTCAAATGGAATAAGAATCCCTAATACTTGATATTAACCCTTGACACTGTACTAGCTATACTAAGAATCATGAGATTAAAATAATTAATAAAATAATATACATTCATGAAGCATATCAACGAGTATAATGAGTGCCTTGGGATATTTTAATTTCCAATTTATAACACCAGTTTGGAATCGTTAGTGTCATGTAGAGTTGGCGATATAAACACCTCTATCATCCATTAAAAACATAATGCGACTACAGCATGAAACATACATGAGAAGAATGTTTATGTAATATAAAGGTCAAGGTTTTCAAGGAATTCTTTGAAGATTCATATCAGCACATACTTGAGTTATGTTCAGGAAAACAGATGAGAGAAGGCTAGAGACTAGTCATCCGTCTAAAGGTCCCAGCATAGAGTAAATGGGAACGGGAACCAGTATATTGTCCAGCGATGGAGGGCTTGAACGTTCCCCTTCTGAATGAATGGTTGGCATGCAAGGCAATCTGTTTTTGTCACTATTTCCCAGGATCAATATATGCAAAAAAGGTCGATATCCAGCAGATAACTTAGGTATATGTAAGGCCATAGTTATTTGATTCCCTGGTTTACAGATCCGCCCACCGCCCGAGCCAAAATTATCCCAGAAAAACCCGTAAACCAGGGAATAAATAACTATACAGGCTCTTTTGTATATGACATTGTGTTAAAATACTTGAGTAACAACAAGGTGTTAATACTGTTATGCAGGAAGATTTGGATTATTCAAAGTCTAAATCAAGATCTATAGATTCAAGGTCCTTTAAATATGTTCATGTGTATGCAACAATCACAACTGCTGTATCTTCTTCTTTACTTCTTCGTCTTCTGCTGCTACTATGGTATTGGAGTTTTAAGTCGCTTTCACTTATATCACGAGTTGTCAATTTAGGGCAGGAGGAAAGCCGCAACATCCGTAGCGCTGAATGTTGCAGTAAACCTGCGAGCACCGGCTGGTACTGACAAGACCAAGGATGATAACTGCATTGCCACTCTACAGACATCGAATCCTATCAATATCGCGTCGGAAAGGTAACTTTCGCGAACATTGATGCCGGGCCCCCGGGGCGGGATTTGAACCTGAAACTTTAGGACTTGTAGTAGTACCATATTTGTGTAGCCTTGTGTCACAATCAAGCAACTCGGGTTCGAGTCCCAGGATCGGCACGGTCCTCCGTAACAGTGGCGGCCAATGTTATATGGCTACATATGCTTAATAGATACCAATTACCACAAAGTAGTAGTGTTAGTACCATGTGTGCAATAATTACCAATGTATATAACCAATGATTAGTATCATGATTAGTATCGTGTGTACACTAGACAAGTACATTTTATATCTAACATTTAATTTTATAAATGTTATTAAAACGTTCATTATTTACTCTAGAAAGTTTAATATTTTGCTTTTTTTTTTTTTACTAAAAATATCTTATTTCTTTTTCTCAAAAAACCTTATTATTTTTATTTAAGACATCTTATTTTTTTACTCAAACAGTGTGAAATAATGTTCCTGCAGGGTTGGACCATTCTTTGTAACAGACATGGAGCGTGACATGTCAGTGTTTGAGATGCGCCCAGAGCTGCGTGACATGGTGACAGAAGGCATTGAGAAGGATGGGTCCAACCTAGGCCACGTGACTGCTGTGTTTACCTGGACGTCTCTGTGAGTTGCCAGATCCCCAGCATCAAATTGTTAACGGTTTATCTCTGTGTTTACTAGGCCTGCAACGATACATTTTCCTACGATACGATACGCATCATGATTCATAGGTCACGATATGATATGCGATACGATACTGATCGGAAAAAGAATAGGATACTTTGACCCCGAAATATTGCCACATGGACAATTTGGCAAAGCCAAAGGTGGAGATCAGAGGGCCCCATCCCTTTTATTACTAAATTTGCACAGACATCTAGGCATTAATTTTGCAACCAAATACATTAATTTTGATGATCATTTTGATGATCATTTTGTGGTAATTACTCCATATTACTTCATTCAGATATTATCTATCGGAAGTTAAGTAGAAGGTGGACAACTAGCTGCAGTTCTGTAGCTAAAAAGTGCCCCGTTTACTATTTTGTAATTTATATGTCACCCTTTAGCTACAAAGGATTGTAGTAATAAGCATCAACAAAAGTAAGCACCAGATCTCAATGCGCTGGGTAATCACTACATGTGGCATAAATACACAGGGCAGAACAAAATCCAGCTAGGAATGGATTCACTAATCATTATACTTCATGTCTCCATGTTTATTTTCGAAGAAAAATGTTGTTTTCACATAGATTTTAATGACGCCATCTTGTTACAAATAGCTGCAAATTGAGTAAATCAAATTGATCAAATATAGGGGTGGGGGGGGGTGGGCAGGACCACCACCTTTGCAAGCTATGTCTTTAGCAGACATCTTCACAGAAACTTCATAACAAATTTTCACTGATTGGTCTCGATGCAAGTTCTAGACCAATCAGAAGGCATCGCACAGAAATACTTGAAATTGATGAAGATATAAATGTTGAACTGCATTTATATTGAATTGAATCAAAACAATTTGTTTTATAAATTTAAATAATAGTTGGTTGATATTATTTCATCAGACATAAATATATATTATAATAAGTATCAGCTAACTTATGCGTGTTCTTTGAAAATAGTGGAGTCCTAGTTTTCCCATGGTCTTAGCTGTTCATTTGTTTTCTGGCTAGTGTTTACATGAGGCATCCCACATGTGTTATCCAACAGGTCAATTTTCGCATGTTTAGGAACATAATATCTATATTCTGCACGGATTTCAGTCCAATGAAGTATGTTTCAACACATCAGAATCTGTTTCACATATCCCATGATCATTAATCAGAAAATTAAATGCATCTGTATCATTATGTATCGATATGTAGCCTCGTGATACGATACACGAATCGTGAAGCTTTGTATCGCGATGCACCGATACATCAGTGAATCGTTGCACCCCTAGTGTTTACCTGTATATTTATCTATGTGTCACAGGGTGATTTAACACAAGTACTCACATTGGCGTCGTTATAACCGAGAACCATGTCAATACTGGGATTTGAACCCGAGTTGCTGGAGTCCAACACTCTACCGACTGAGCCAAAGGGGGGTAACCCCACTGGCCGAGACCAGTAAGAACATCCTATATCACACCTGGCTACATATGTTTACCTGTGTAATGCTTATCTGTTTACCTGTATTATTTTGCCTCATTTAAATTATATTTGGTAGCCTTCTCCCTGCTGGATTAAGAAATTTAGCACAGGTTTATTGCATGATTTAAAATTTTCCTATCAATACCGTAAGACAAATATTTCTATGGAATAAGCTTCACTACTTTCAGTAAAGGGTCCAGGGTTCCGTTCCACAGAACAATTGTAGCTCAACAAACTCCGACTCTCGTAGTGCTACGATTATTCTGTCAAACAGGAGCCTGAAAAATATTTTTGAACATTTGGTACTTTTTGGTGTATGTGCAAAATATGGTTTTCATCAAATACTAAGATTCCCACAGCGATGTTAGTTATACAGTAAATCATAGTAGGGAAACACTGGTTTACTCTAGCAGAAGGTAGATTAAGACTACATTATACCATGGTGATGCTTTACCAATCCTTCTACCACAGTACAGTCAGTGGCTCTGATGAGGAGATCCCACAGAAAATGATCAAACAGGAAAGTGAGACGGCTGACGAAAACTGTAAGGAGAATGTGCTGGAGGGCGAAGATGTTGAAAAAGGCAGTGAAGAGGAAGATGCTCTTGTTATTGAAACTATTGATGCCGTCCATCTTTGTTTTGATGCCGAGGCTGCTCAACTCTTGCCAATCGTTGTCAGGTGAGTGTTTACAGTTAGTGTTTACAGTTAGTGTTTACAGTTAGTGTTTACAGTTAGTGTTTACAGTTAGTGTTACAGTTAGTGTTTACAGTTAGTGTTACAGTTAGTGTTACAGTTAGTGTTTACAGTTAGTGTTTACAGTTGGTGTTTATGGTTAGTGCTTACAGTTAGTGTTTACGGTTAGTGTTTAGGCTTAGTGTTTAGGCTTAGTATTTACAGTTGGTGTTTACCATTAGTGTTTACAGTTAGTGTTTATGGTTAGTGTTTACGATTAGTGTTTAGGGTTAGTGTTTACAGTTGGTGTTTATGGTTAGCGTTTACAGTTAGTGTTTAGTGTTACTGTTTACAGTTGGTGTTTACGGTTTGTGTTTACAGTTGGTGTTTACGGTTTGTGTTTACAGTTAGTGTTTATGGTTGGTGTTTACGCTTTGTATTTCACTTTCAGTTCAATTAAACATAGATAGGCATTAAAGTTTTCCTGATGGTTGCAAGGTTAGTGTTTCAGTGTAGTGTCACATTCATTTATTGCTAGGTGACACATAGCATGCACTAAGCTATTGATGATTGTTGTAAGAGTACTGTTGGTTTTCAATAGCTAAGAAATGACTTGTTGCAAAGTTGTTGTAAGGATTATAGTGGTCCAGTTCAGTGATACATAGGTAGTAGTTGCACTAAGCCTGTACTGTGAAAAGATATCACTGTGTATACCTGCCAGTGGTTTTATATGTAATTTTATATAAATTCAGTTCAGTTATTACCATGTATTAATTTATACTGACTAGATGTGAATACTCCAGATTGTGCATAGAAGTAATTTATCCATTGTTATACTAGTATTTACAACTCCAGGGGACGTTTGAAAAAAGGACGTTTTTTCATATTTCGTAATGCAAACTGCATGGCCGTCCACTTGGTGCCGATATCAGACCAGGACGAGGAAGTGTCTGCCAATGACATCAAGCTCATTCAGGCCGTGGGAACTGATCTGCAAGTAAGTAACTGACGAGAACTTAGGTCTGCTTATTGTGGGAGGTGAAGCTGCAATAACTAGGTGTTATTTTTTTCACATCAAGAATTTACTGTCAATGTTTTCACTTTTTTCGAGACCTTTTGATTTTATGTCGATAAAATATGTTGAAATTACATTTCAACGTTATTCTGTTCAAACTACCGCTCTGGGGTTTATGCAAATCTGCCTTGCTCCATAATCAGGTCAGTGAAATTCTGTTGGTTGTTATTTACAGATATGTTGCTAGTAGAAATTTATTCTAAGGTTGTTATTTACAGATATGTTGCTCTCCCTCCTTTGTGGAACAAATGTCCTCCGTATTTGAAGAACTTAAGTCAATAGACCAGGTGAGAGTATTACAATAGCATGAAAGCCAATATAGTTAGTTGGTATCATTCTATAATTAATGGACTTCAGTAATCTTGATTTTGCTGCTTACAAACTGTGAATTTGAAAAACAGTCTTGTCGAAAGAATATCTATGAAATATGTGACAGTAGTCAACGTATATTTGAGAAGAACATAGAATTATCCATATATTTTAGAAGAACATAATTATACATAAAAGAACTAACATGTCAATTTGTACATGTATGCAAAATATGTACAACAAATCTATTCTGCATGATACTAGCACTATCAGCACCAGATGTAGCAAGATGTATGATATGGGGTGGGTGGTAGCGCAGTGGTAGAACGTTGGACTTCACAGCCAAAGGTTCCAGGTTCAAATCCCATCCCGTGAGTTACATTTCTGACGCGATATTGATAGGATGTGCTGTCTGTAGAAAGCAGTCCTTGGTCTTGTCAGTACCAGCAGATGCTCGCAGGTTTACTGCAACATCCAGCGCTACGGATGTTGCAGTTTTCCTCCTGCCCTAAACTGACAAGCTGTGATATAAATGAACTAATCTTGAAAGTGGCTCTAAACCCCAATTCAAAAAGTACAAACAATTTAAATGACGTTTGATATCGTTTCAGGATTTATCAAAATATCCGAAGGAGTTTCAGTTCTCAACTCCGTCCGTCCGAGTCAGTGTGTACCCGAGGGGGAAGTTAACAACTAGTCCTCACTCTCCATCACTTTGTTAATGCTGCCCAACAAATAATAATAATAATAATAATAATGTTATTATTTATTATTATTATAGCTGTATTGACACACGCGTTCAATTGCAACTCGTACATTCCATGAATATTGATGTTTATTGATGGCTATTATTATAGCCATAGTTTTTTGATTCCCTGGTTTACGTTTTTTTCTGTGATCATTTTGGCTCGAGAGGTCGAAAATATAAATAAATATACTTTGATATTTTGACTTTTGGTCGGGTCCAATAGAAAAAATAATAATTTCAGATTATGAATGGTCAGTAGATAGAAAATAAATATTATTGATCAATATAATTGTCAATAATTGTAATAATCACCAGTACACATAAATTGTTCATATTTGAAATCACAGTTATCTTCAAAGTACTGCTTGTCAATTGCAGTAATTGTTATAAATTACACTTTTGTAATGCATACTTACCAGTAAGAAATCAAAATGACCTCAACTTTGTTTATAACATTGTTCATTCACTATTTAAAATTATTATTATGTTCTAAAGGCTAGTACACTGTTGGCAGAATATAATAAAAATAATAATTTATATTTTCCAAAGTGGAAAAAATTGTGTCGGTGGATTTGTAAACCAGTGAGAATCAAATAGCTATGGCCTAAAGGAGTAGAAATATGTTTAATTAATATAATGAAATCAGGAACATTGATGTTCGATTTAAATGCATGAAAATTTAATTCGATTGTTTTAGTTGTTAATGTTACACTCCCGGTGATCATATTTTGCCAGCTTTGCTAGATAATGTGTTCATTATTTGTTTTGTTGTTTGTATTTTTGTTGTTGTTGTCTGACCTCCTCAGAACATTTCTTTTTCTAGTACTTGACTTTCAAAATATATTTGGCTTCACTGCATTTATTTACATATAAATAATGTATGTACATGTATTTGCATAACACAAACATTGTATACATAATATAGACAAAAAAATGTCTACAAGCAGGTGCATAAACATAAAGAGAATACAAGTTTATGTATTCTGGTGTCTTAATGTACCTGTACTACCAATACAACTACTCATATATGTTTGGTATCGCATGTGTTGTATTACATTGTATTTAAAACATATATTTTTGTTTACAGGAAGGACAATGTAACATTTCATGTACAACAGTCCATAGAATTTCAAGTTGAAATTTGTACAATTGTGTAATTGGATGGTTAGATGGCACATAATCATAATGCGTAAATGTCAATTATTTAATAATTTGGCCTTTGAGAGGATTTTCATTTCCTCAAATGTCACAAAAATCATGACATATTATTAATTAACTGGCTGAAAAGGGATGCATTTGGTATTTTGTAATTTTCCTAACTTGGCACATAGCATATCAGTTAAAGTATATATTTAATATATATTCAACAAAATAAATTAAGGGTCAGTAGATATTTTGTGGGGAGGTTTTCTATTAAATATTGCAACTTTGCTTGAGGAATCTGGTGCCATTATTCTTCCAATGTGTCTGCAAGTGCTTGAAAAGTACCTGGAGTCTCTAGACATTTGGAAATTCTTCGTTGTAAAAATAATATAGCTAAATTTATAATTCCCAAAAGGTTACTGGCACTTAATTAATTTTGTTGTATATTAATGAAGCTGAAACCCCAAATCATAATTATCATTGTAAATATGCCAGGGTATGCCTATAATTTGCCTCCAGTAAAAGCCATCTGTGAAATACATGCTTTATCAGTTTACAAGAGTATGAAAATGTTGTCATAATCAAATGGTACTACTTTTATCATTAATGAACATAAAACCCCAGTTTCATTCAAGCAGAGCATTATTTCACTTTGAGAAAATTTTAAGAGCAGGCCATTCAGAAATTGCCTGTAAAACTAATGTAATTGTTAATCAGAGTTCCTACCTACAGACAAGGCCTAACCTTGACCTAAAATGACAATGTCCAGATCACGATCGATCATTGCATGATTGTGGCCAATTAGTAGCAATTAAGCTGTAATGGTCTCGTTGTGACCTTGAAGGAATTTGTAATCCTTGCCATCAGCTAACAATACAATTTACTTGTTATTTGTGGGTACGAGTTTCACACAACAGTGCCCACAATATTTAGCAAAATATGGCTTGTGGCTCGATCACCATGTGTGACTATATTCTTTTATGCATGTAACATGTGATGTAACATGTGATGAAATCTTGCGTGCATCGTTATGTGATGTAACATTATGTGATGAAATCTCATTTGCGGTTGTGTTTATTTTATTACTTTTTTAATAATTTCAGTCGTGTTTAATATTTGTTTGCGTCATCATGTTTTATATTTGTTTGCGTCATCATGTTTTATCCCGGTAATTGCAAACATTTGCAGCCTATGATACTGGCAATCGCTATGTTGGTGTTGGATAATTTATTTCCATTTTACTGTTGACCAATTTGGGTTGTCACAATTTTTACTTCAATGACTTTGATAAAAACCCAATTATTTTTTAGTTTTCATTAATATTTTGAATGTTAACATGGACAATACATTTTATATCCGATTTGTATGCGTCAGTTTGTTGTATTTTCATGATTGCTGTAATTTGGAGGTTTGGAGCTGCAAACAAGTTCATTTTAGTTGGAGTAGGTAAAATCTCAGGATTGAAGCTCTACTACGAGACTAGTCTATTGCGCTCTCGAAGCGATCTTTTATACATGGGGATCGTACACTTACGAGAGCTGCATGGTCTCATAGTGGATAAGAGAGATAAAAGAGATACCCTGGACGACAACTCAAGGCTAGCTACTGCGAGTGATCACAATCACAGTGATCACAGTGGTTCTGTCGCGAGCCAGCGTGAACACATTGTTATGACATCTGATGCATCATGATAGTAGTAAACTTTGAAGTACATGCATTCGTGAATGATAGTTGTTTGTAGTTGTATTTTTTATTTATCGATTTACAAATTACTTTGAAACCCTTGCCCAATTTTTAACCTGTGAAACCGCTGGTCGTGCCAGTCATCCTGTAAAGGGAAATGTGGAACAGGTAACGTCGAACAATGGATTTAGCGTCATAATGGGCTATGACTGGTCGCCTGTTAAAGAACAATCCTAAAAATTGACCAAATAATTAATTACGGTACAATTTAGATAAATGGTTCCTAATGCAAATTTCCCGTAATATTAGCGTTGGTAACATTGAAATTCCCAACATTGTTAACAACGATAACATCACGGGAAATTTGCAATAGGAACCATTTATCTCCTAATTCAACACAATATCCATATATTTGTATTAGTCATGTTATTTGGAAGAAGAAATATCAGATAAACATGACCATGATCTCACAAGGTCATCAAAGCTAAAATCATTGCAAAATTGAAATTTTCATAAAAATTTTCATTCTTGTGCATTATCTTTATTGGTTTCCGTAGATTCCATGAACACTGGCAAAATTTCATTTGAACATAAATTTTATCTCGCGTCCATGCATATATTCAAGCACAACAAAATCATATCTTATGAATACATCTGAATTTAATTATTAAATCAATCCACTACTCGATAAACACTGGGAGGTCTCCTTCCATTGAAGTCCCTCCCAAGGAGGTAGATCTCTGCTGACTAGCGTCAGGTTTTACTACTTTCACCGACGAAAACAACTGCTTCATGACGTGCTCAAGTCTAGGTTGTCCAGCACCCTGCCACAACTTGCACAACACTGCTCCACCCCGTCTGAGAACCAGGGTGCTGAACTTCACCGTGGCGAAGCAGAGTTCCACAATGTTGTCGTGATCGAGCTCCTTGATGCCGCTCGCCTTTGGTGCCATGTCGCTCATGACGATATCGGCTAATCGGCCGCTCAGGTGGTGTTGGATTCTGTCCTGACACTCTTTTGTTGTGAAGTCGGAATTGTCGAGGATAAATGCACCATTGATTTGGGCCATTGCTTGGAGGTCAATGCTGATTACATTTTCGTCGCCTGGAACATTTTTAAAGCAAATAAATTGGTTAAAGTTGAAAACCAGTGAGGGGTTGCATATAAAGTCAATAATATGAGGTATTTTTGTTCTTGATAAAAACTCACGATGAGAGCAAGCTTTCAGATAAAGTACAAATTTAGTCATCTAAATGATCTTCAAATGAAAAAAAAGAAAAGTCATTGCCAGTATTGTCAACATCTGTGATGAGATGAAGATCTTGCTTTTTACAAGTTTACTGTGAGCTAGAGTTCTGGAAATGGAAATAACCAGACCCAGAAGTTATGCAACACTTATATTAGTACTATTTCAATGCAAAATTTACATGGGGATTTGTGAACAAACCTTTCAGTTTAGCATGAAATTCTACTCAAAAAAAGTTTCGTAATCTCGTCAAATGTCCTATAGTCAATATTAAGGTCATTATGTATTTATTGTTATATTTAAACAATTGATAACCTGCTGACAACTGCATGTTTATTTGCAATGTGTGTACACAACTGTCCTATTGATATTTGTCAAGATAGAAATCTTAATAATACAGACTAAAATATTTTGGATTTTTTTCCAAATATTTTTCACCATGTTCACCTTTAACTCTGTCTACGGCCACTTGTGTCCACGACCCAGGGGCCGCCCCACAATCTACGACCACGCCCCCTGGTCTCAACAGTTTATACCTGTCGTCAATTTCTATTAGTTTGTAGGCACTGCGACACCGGTAATCGTCTAGTCTCGCTCTTTCAACGTAGGGGTCCTTTAACTGACGCCTCAACCATTGTTGTGAACTGGTCTTCTTTCCTCTGACATTTCTAACCGCAGAACATTTTGCTACGTATGTTTTGGTACATCTTGAAATTATATTTAGATTCTTTGAAAGTAAGTGCGTTTTGTAGAATACATCTAAAACGCCATGTGTAAATAACGAGCAACTTTTTACGGCCATATTGACGGGCACTGTGGCTGGGGAAATCCCCATAAGCAACAATGTTTATCGACTAAAATATCGGTAATCCACGATGCGCAGTTGGTACTCTAGACGAATCACAGCCAAGTTTTTATATATATTTTGTCTTCTCTTCTGTTATAACTACATACCAAAGCGCATCGCTGCAAATGGAATTTTACAGTCTACACACATTTTGGTAATACTCGATAAACACTGGACGGCACTCGCCGTTACAGTCACCCACATTTGTACATCTAGATCTAGGTGACCTATGACCACTGTGGCGTTATTTTACTGTTATATAGTACGTGTGCATTTTTAGATTGAAACCATGACTGGTTTATCAAAATGTAGACATTTCCTGTTATTTACACACCATAAATCACAGACAGTCTGCTTTAAAAGTGAGTTGATCACGGTGTGCAAATGTTAATAAAAAATGTTTTGCCTCCATAGTTTTAAAGGGACAGTGACAGTATATATTGAAATCATGTTTGCATATGAATGATAATCACAATGATTATAAGCACTAAGTGATATGCTTGTTGTCATCTATCTTACTGCACTGGGGCATGTTGCACAGAACAAGTTGTAGCTACAATAGGGAGCCAAAGTATCACAAAATCTCGATTGCAGCCATGTTGAGCTATTTTTAGTTTGAGCGCACCTTACCAAAAGTTACGCAGTGATAATACTGTTTTCTGTTGAAGCTAGACACATCGACTGAACATTAGTAATTTTTTACAATATACGGATGAGATAAGAAATAACAAATATTGTAGCAACTATTTATACATGCACATCAAATTTATAAAGTCATGAAATTGTCAGCATATATTATATTACAGAACTTTACTGTAGGCTACCTCAACACTGTAGGAAACATCTCTCATGGATGCCTGGACCTTTGCGCGATTGATGTGACAATCGTTGTCATGGGTAACTGAAGCACATGATTGCTCTCAACCGAGTCTTCACTCTTACATGCAAGTTTTGAACACTCGCTAACATAGTTTTGCCAGAATAGAATTGACAATGCCATGTTTAGTCGTAATCGGACAAGAAATCAGGGTTTAGTTAGCAAAATGAGAAATTTGCAATATTAGAATAATGTCAAAGGGAAATATTCGCTTTGAAATTTGCATTGAAAGGGATGTAACTGCGTTCGGTAAATTACCTATTATTTTGTTTTTAAGGTTTTATATACTTTCTCATGTTGATTTTCTATAAATTTTCAGTTTTGTAAATAGTATTTGCAAGTAGGTAAATGTGCAATAAATTCGTTTGACTAAATTATTTAATGTAAAGTTGGGGTGAAGGAATATTGTTAAACTGGGTACAGTCTTCCGGTAGTTTCCCCTTGAATATGACGCATAGGCACATGTAATAGCTTTAGGGCCCGAATGAGCAGTCACATGATATTTATCATGCAACTTTGGCTCCCTGTTGAATTCAAGTCAAATTTTGGAAAATTAATTAAGTCCATTGCATAAAACACTTTTATTGCTACAATACAGTATGGTTAGCTAAAATTATTGTAGCAATCAAAGTGGTTCATGCAATGGACTTAATATTACAGTTGTAGCGATTCTGAAATATTGACTTACAATCAATTGTAGCTACAACTACGGTAGTAGTTTTCAAACACAGAATTCCCTTTGTTATGTACATAGTAGGAATGTGAAATTTCAATAAAGTAATATTGAATAAATATATATTTTATTTAGACAAAATTTACAAATGGCAAAATATCGGTGAGAGAGTTGTTTTAAACCATTGAAAATTGCAGTTCCAGAGATTCCTGAATATTTTATACAAAAAGGAATAAGAAGAATTGTTACTAAACCAAAAGAAATCGACACGGCAGAACAATTCCAGAAAGCCATGGGGAAAGTTCCACAACAAGGTATATGCCACCGACAAAAATAGTGCTGTGAATTCAAACAGTTCATATGCTTATGTATTTAATTTTGTTTCGTATCAATTTTGTTTATATGACCCACAAAAAAATTCAATACACAACTTTAACATGGGTACACAGTACAATATAATATAATAATAATAGTAATAATAATAATAATAATAATAATGAAAATTTGTACCATACAATAAAACATTTTCTATAATGTTATTGAGGATTTATTTAGGGTTAAATGCGTACATTTCAGTGGTTGTAGTGACAAGTGGGGAGTACAGCCAGGACACACAGGGGTGGCACAAACGAGGCGTTACCTGTAGTTCATTTACCAGCGTGTCCTTCTCTCCTCCAATCATCTCTTTCTGTCTCAACAAGAAAAGGTATTTTCATTTAATTAATAATAATATGAGATTCTAATATTAACGCTTTAAAGTGAATCCCATCATAGCCTACATTTATCCGGCTGGCAAATGGTACCCTAGCGGCATAGCGAGTTGTCTGCCCATGAGTATACTTTTAAACCAACCAATGAAAACATGTTTTATAAACAAGGGGTCGTACATGGCCTACGGCAAGATGACTATAAATTAGCTACTAAATGCTGTGAAAAGTTGAAAAAGAAAATTGAGAAGTATGCTTCTAATACTGTAATAGCCAAATATATAATGTCAATTCTGAGATCCGTTTGTTATCTATAACTATACATGTGTATATTTTAAAGGGCCAAAATGTTATCCAAAAACCTATATGGGAGACTGAATCCCTTTAATCTCTCTCCATGCTGAAGGCAACCGGAAATGCCCCAAATAGCAGTGCCTATGCCTAATCCAGCAGGGAGAGGGTTAAAGTATGTGTGAAACGTGTACATAATAATAATTATAATAATAATATTAAAAACACTACTACTACTACTACTACTACTACTACTACTACTACTAAAGGTTGTCGCATATGGGTGAAATATTCCCGCTGTGACGTATAGCACTAATTCATTCATTCATACTAATAATAATAATTATTCACATGTATGAATGCATTTACATAGCTTAATTCTTCACCTATACCATGTGTAAATAATTAGCTTCCCATGTCTTCATATTACTGAAGAATACACACGCTAAATTCCTTATCTCTCGGTTTCCAGTCGTATGCACAACTTGCTGCAACGAACAAAGCAGTTTGCTGTGCACGTGCTAGGTCAGGACCAGGTAGGACAACACTGTTATCATGTGACATGTCCTCACAACATCAAACTTACTGGATTGTGATGTTAATTAATGCCAGTAGCGGGGCAATCATCTCCAGACCCATGACTGTCAGTAGAATTGAGTTGAAACTTTATGTAATGTACACGGAAGGATAATGATGAGGGAGGCTATGTTTAACTTTCATCTTCAAATATTTCTGAAAGTATCAAATGGTTGATCAAGGATATTGTATGATACTTTAAATAATTCTTCCTAGAATTGAAACATGCATAAAATCTTCACTGTATATTTTGCACATGACTCTGTAGTGTAGTCCCCCCCCCTCTAACTTTTCCAGATCAAATACGGAATTCACTTCTCCAATTTATCCACTGAGAACTCATGTCAGTTTGACACCGTGCAACATATACAAGGAGAGGAGGTGGGTAGTGATCTTGAAGATATCCTTTATACGTGTGTTTATGAATCATTTAGGATAGTCGGCGTGGTCCTGCTGTATTGTTATTAATGTCTACATAACCCTGCACCATCCTACCTCACAGAGCTGCTTGATGTGTACACACCAACAAGACCATGCACTTCGTTCCCAACATCAACAGTTTTTTGTCGTGCCTCGCGTAAAAACAACAGCTTAATGGAACAAGGGGCAGGTGGTAGCGCAGTGGTAGAACAGTTGGACTTCGGAGCCAAGGTTCCAGGTTCAAATCCCGCCCCGGA
>JAUTBT010053119.1:0-15617 GCA_032361225.1 Lepetodrilus schrolli | reverse complement strand
ATACTACACATTGTCCTATACTACACACTACACATTGTCCTATACTATATACTACACATTGTCCTATACTACATACTACACATTGTCCTATACTACATACTACACATGTTCCTATACTACATACTACACATGTTCCTATACTACATACTACACATTGTCCTATACCAAATACTACACAATGCCCTATACTACATACTACACATTGTCCTATACCAAATACTACACATTGTCCTATACTACACACTGCACATATTCCTATACTACACACTGTATGGTCCTGTCATATACAACACACTACAATTGTCCCGATACTACACATGTTCCTATACTATATACTACACATTGTCCTATACTGCACATGTTCCTATACTATATACTACACATTGTCCTATACTACATACTGCACATGTTCCTATATTATATACTACACATTGTCCTATACTACACACTACACATTGTCCTATACTATATACTACACATTGTCCTATACTACATACTGCACGTTCCTATACTATATACTACACATTGTCCTATACTACACACTACACATTGTCCTATACTACACACTGCACATGTTCCTATACTACACAAGGGCCTATACTATACACTACACATAGTCCTATACTACACCGCAGCTCATCGTTTCAAGTCTCTTTATTACATCTGTGTGTCACCGTAAGTCGAACTTGGGTGACGTTAATTACATTACTGGAATTACGATCAGTCTACGATGGGGTTTCCAGAAGTACATCTGACAGATCCTAATGGTATTTTGCGCCATGGATATGCATACACAGCTACTGGCAGCAACCATGTGAATACGGCGTCAGGAACACACAGCAATAGTAGTAGTACTCCAGTGAGATATTGGTTGTCATCGAGTATTCGGCCGAGTGTGCTTCCACATAAACATGTTTACATTCACGACAACAAGTTCATATAGGTCACCAGCAACCATTTACTAGGACTGTAGCTCACTTCAAACATTACAATATACTTAGAAATGTATACTCGTAAACATTACAATATACTAAAGAAATGTATACTCGTAAACATTACAATATACTTGGAAATGTGTACTCGTAGTATAAACTAGACCGTATTTGTCAGAAATGTTCTATTTTCGACTACATGGGTTCCCCTAACAAGGCATCCCTGGGAAATATACATGTCGGTCTCGTGACCTGGTAATGTCAACGACTAGAACACAGCATACTAGTATGCAACAACGTGATGTCATGGTAACATTGCGAGTGGGCGTACAGTTCGTAACAAGGACGCCAAATAGCGTCGGTGTGGGCGTGTGTAGTTTTAAGTATAGGCGTAACCAGACGTAGCGATCTTGCGCTGCCGTCGTGAGACGTGATCTAGCGGATTTGGGTCGATCACGGACATTTCCATGTTGGCTAAATCGAACATTTAATAAATCTGAAACTGCTACACGAGTCTCCCCTGCTTGCAATGTTGCGTTGGTCATTGGAAAGACGTGGCATGACTTACAGCCAGAGCGTTTGACCAACAGCGAACGAATAAATATGGAAAATCCTACCACTTGAAGGCAAGGTGTATTCGTGTTGAACGTGCATGTTCAGTACGATAAATGTGCATGGTTTGTGCACGTAGGCCTCATGAAAAAAAATTACATCGACGTCGATAGCTGCACCTTTTTTAAAATTTATTTTTGTGTGTGTTTAGTTTGCGGGCATTTCCGCTGTTTACTATCAGTGGCCAAAGAAGGAAGCTAAGCAGAATTCTACAGGGACGAAACGAGCAGGAAGAAACGAAAAGATATCGTCAATACTTATGATGGAAATAGTTCTGTTACTGTCACATGTACAGTTAATGTATCCAAGTAGAAAGTTCTGACATAAATCTATTTAATTGTATTGCATCATTGTAACTGTGTTTTTATCTGTTTTACGAGTATTCGTTAATACGAAAAATTTGAAGGAATAGTACCAATCAGAATCGGTCTAGTAATAGAGATTTGGCTAAAATCAACTGTCCATTACTGAGAGGTAATAGGTAATGGACAGATTTTCAATGTTAAATCGGAGCACTTGTATTTTATTACCATATATAGCAAAGAAAATGTTTCACCTGCTTAACAATTCAAATAGGCCCATGTGCGTCCAAAAATAATTATTTTTATTTTCCAAAGTTGAAAAAATCGGGTCGGCGAATCCGGAAATCAAGGAATCAAATAACTATGGCCTTACTAATAATTAAATATTGTACTCATACTGCTACTGATACTACTACAACTGCTACAACAACAACTGCAGCTGCTACTACTACTACTACTACTACTACTACTATTACTACTACTAATAATAATAATATTATTAAGAGGAAGAAGAATACGGATAACAAACATTTATGAAGTGCAGTCACAATATTGATACGAGAAGGGAGTTATGACATCAGTCGTGTTAGATTGCCAACTGTAGGCTACATAGTGGAATTTACCTGTCCGCGCGACACCAGTCTTCTGTCACACACCTACCAGTCCCATATATCGTTATTCCTACAGGTGAGAGCTATCTGACCAGGTGAGAACATTAACCGTTATACGTATACCTGAAGCTAGCTGAATGGAAGCACCCTGTGTCCATCCAAGAGTATCACGTGACCAGTGGTGTAACATCGACCATATATCCCCAATGACGGCACTATCTGAGACACGTGGTGTTATTACCTGCAATCGCCTCACGCTCTGATATCCACACACACTAACATTAGGGCTCGCAGTAGAGGGCGCGTTGTCTCTTGGCAGTACTCCACAGTTAAGATCAGGTAAGTACAGGTGGTAGTCGGCACACCTGAGCGTTCTTTTACCTGTCTGGACGAGGAAAGTCTAACTAGTTATTACAACGCGCGCGCACTGCCCAGGCACGTGGCTCGGGCATGGTGTCTTCTCTTTGTCAGGTGAAGCTCCTGGAATCTCTCAGCCTCGACGTGGAGGATAGCATCTATTTATAGACATGTTATACGGGTAGAAAGGGGGGTGTTGGATGATGTCAGGCAGTCATTCATAAAGTACGACATACCGTGTGATACCATTTTTATGAAACGGGTGAATGTTTTGGTATCCGACGAGCGAAAGCGAGTTGGATACCAGAACTATTAACGAGTTTCATAAAAATGGTTTCACACGGGCCAGTTTAGTATTTTATTTATTACACTACTAACCCTGACATGAAAATAACTTGTTTCCAATGTGTTTACCATCAGTTTAGATTACATAGGACATGTCCATAAATAAATACAATATTATGAGTATTATGAATATTATTTACAAATAAATATTCCCTTGGATTTAAAAGAAATACGACTAACCAGGCCTCAAAGGTACACAATTTGCCATGGAGCCATTTAGCTCCTGCAGAATAAGTAAAATACTGGTCGCCAAATGCAAAATTAGGTCCCGATGGCTCCCAAATTAGTCGCTAAATTGAGTCCTGCTAAGCTGAGAAAAATACAAGCGATATTTACAGATTGCTATCGGTTTCCGAGGGTCCATGCACATCGTTGATAGTCATAAGATATTTAGGCATGATAGGTAATGATATCTTATAATCATGTTAATCATGTTACTTACAATCATGTTAGAATACAATCAACATACATAATGATGCATGGAAGGCACGAGTTGGCGAATTCTGCCACCCTAGAAATGGAGGTATCAGCTCATATACCAGGATTAGTCATAGTAAAAACACTCCGGATAATGCATCAGCCGTTTTGCCTGAGGGATATACCGTATGTATTGTTAGAATATATAAACACTTGTAAAAGGACAATATGAATATAATCTCTTCCAGCTACACGATGTAGGCCTAATCCAATTGGCTGCCCGTGGTATGGACAGCGGTACGATTGATTAGTCAACACCGATCACTGGATCACGGTACAATAATGTACCTGAAACTCAGTGTGTATACAAAACGGGTATATCTACGGAGCGTGTATACTCAATACGGGCCGTGGTAAATAGTTGAACTAATCAGAGTAATGGGGCGAGGCGCAAAGCGGCCTTCTTAATCCTTGTGAAATAATCCCGTCTCCTTTATACAAAGGAGGCGGAATTATTTCACAAGGATGAGTAATTTGGCATTCTCTTGGATACATTGATCAATCACCCAGATACACCCATGATACGCAGCTTACCTACGTAGGAGCGAACTGCATTCTAAACACACTAATTACCTACATGAGAGCGAGCTGCATTGTAAACACACTAATGTTTGGTCTCGCTCAAGAGTACAATACACCATCATATGGTTGTGACTTTCAATAGCTCTTGACTGCAACACTATAGTCGGGCAGGTAATATTATAAACCTCTGTTTGGTACCGTCACTCAACAACTATTTACCGCAGGTCACTCAAATTTTTTACAGTGTTAGGAAATGCGTGTACCCTACCAATTCCAAAATTCCAAAATTACAACTTCGTAGATCGACGGATAAACACTATTTAACCTATTGCTATTGCGATTTAGATACTGGAACACAAAATAAAATTACGAACTCATGTTTGCTTATCTCCTTTATTATTATTTAGTCCTATGGAAGTTTTGACCGGGGTGGGGGTGGGGTGGTATTGTCATACCCCCGTTATTAAAAGTAACCCAATTCAAAATTTCATCATTCCGTGCACACAAGAGAGAGAAAAAATGTCACGGACGTCAAAGAGCCACAAAAATCAACGTCGTCAGTGGAAATGAATAGGAACAACTACACTAACACTGAGGTGACCATGACCTTCCATGAACTCTAGAGGATGCATACATCACTTACTTATACACGATGTAGTGCTGCAATTGATTTAACAGTAAACAATAATATGCTTGTCTCAAGTGAAAGTCACTGATTGACAGATCAGCATGCTTTATTGACACAACATGTCGCCATGCACGAACGTCAGATAAAGAGTCAGCTAGATACAAGGTTGAATCTCAGCAAGCCGTGTGTCTGAGGCAGACCTCCAGGGTTGCTAGAATAAGCACATACGGATCTACTCTAGTACTATGTCAGATTACTAGAACCATTTACTTTGTCTGATTTGACAGTTTCTACTGGAGATAAAAATCTGTGTTAAGTGCCCCTGTATTACAGGGTGGTAGTGGCAGACAAAAACCATGCACACTTGTGAGAGCATGTTCAGGACAAACATTGAACTAGACAGGCACTGTCTATTGAATAGAGTTCACCGTATCGGAATGTGACCTACACAGTTCACTAGATCATAATGTGACATACACAGCTCACTAGATCAGAATGTGACATACACAGTTCATTAGATCAGAATGTGACCTATACACTAATGCATTTCACTAGATCAAAACTTGACCTACACACAGTTCACTAGATCAGAAGGTCACACACACACACACACACACACACACACACACACACACACACACACACATCCAGTGTGAACCAATGTGTACCTATATATCTGTTGATAAAGTATATCCAAGATCGATGTGATATTTCACAGCCGACTATTCAAGGGTTCCTCTCGTGTGAGTTATACCCGGCTATTGACGGGTATCGCATGCTGATAGTGGACACACACGCACATACCCACAGTATTGACATATCTATAGCAAAATATTACTTGAACATGTTGACAATGGCTGATTCAACATTCGCGACAAGGAGTAGGTTCAGATTGCCAGTGGATGGACTATGTACAGTAGTAGGATTATGTCAGATACGCTATAGACCTGTGCGAGTACCTCTTGAACTTCTACAAAACAATACCAACATGCAGGTCAATACATTATTACTGCATTAAGATGTTCTAGTTAGTTATCACCACCAGCAGTTGGAATCCAGTTTGGTACACATGAGACAGGGAATGTACACACAATACAAGCCGTGATACGAGCGCAACACTTTTAAAAGCTCGGTTCTAAAGCACAGTTCATGTGACCAAAAACAAACGAGGTTATAGTGACATCATTTATGAACATAATAGTACAATACAAAAAATAATCATATATAGTATACTACGCAGGTACAAGCCATTAGGAGCATATAGAGCAACGCTTGACTGTGGAAAGACAACCCTCGTTTGTTTGGCTGCCATTAGATACAGGTATAAAAAAAGGGGTTTTGTACCGTGAGTGATGAACACGACTGACGTGATCAGCGTAGCGTGGGCAGAATGAACCTCTGGTTACACAACACGTACAGTAGCAACGTCATGAAGTCAAACAATACAGTCAATGAAACAGTAGGTAAACAGGCCGCCATGTTGGGTACATCGCAAACACCGCAGAACCAACCAGCACTAAATATGCTGAAGGTACAATTTGAAGCAAAACTGAATATGCCATCGGTTGTTACATCATTTAGAGTCACTTCAAATAATACTGTTTTGAGGATATTCTCATAAAGCATATTACTTTTAACAATTTGCCGATTGCTTTCTTGAAAAGAAATCTAGTGTTATCAATGCGTCAAGGTGTTAAGAACTCTTTTGGAGCTGAGGTGGTTATATCGATTATTGCGTGCAATGTATGCAGTTAATGGTTAAATTGTTGAACAGTTGGCATAATGAAACACTAATAAACGTTTTCAAATAAGTGTCCTTTACATTTTCTAACATTTTTCGCAAACATTTTCTGTATTATGGTTTTGCTTGAAGTACACCCTACATTTCAACAAAACAAAACATGCTTACTTTAGTAACCCTTAAATATCGCAGTTCTAAACGTTATACATTCAAAGGTACGTTATTCCAAGAAATACTACACTTTTAGTTATACATCTGCCCAAAAAATAACGAATAACTACTGTTCACATGACTAGCTAGCTACCTGATACCATCTGATTCAAAATTCACGATTCACGTATTACATCTACAGTAACTGTATATATAAGCCCACCTTCCAATGAAGTCTACTTTCACTTTCATGTCCTGGCATAAAACGTCGATATGAGAGATAACGCTGAACAATGAGAACACAACAAGCAGCTGTCTGATCGTGTTTCAGTTCATAATTGTCTGTCTTGAAATATAGCCTAGGAATACTGTCAATAGGCATATAGCTTGTATAGAGGAATCATTGTGTATTGGATGTCCTTGATGAAATGTCAGAACACCCCGACTATTACAGCAGATCACGTCTTCATATTCATTATCAAGCATGATGTACAGTTACGTGCTAGCTCAATCCACGTCAATGAAAGGATAATCAGACTTACTACTCACGGGACATATCTGATGATCACTGCTATACGATCAGACGACTATGCACAATGTAATACCCCTTTATGATAGCTCTGAAGTCACAACCTTACAAAACATACATTCAACGTTCACCACCAATTTAAAAGGATTCTAACACTTCATTAAACGTCCTCACATGTTTGTTGCTGTGGTGTTTTTCCACAGTCCGCAACAAACAAACACGAAACAGTTATCGGTAGATTTGAACTCTGGAATGTCCATTGTAAGCATAGACATGTCCCATGTGGCTTTGATTTGCCTTGGGACGTCTTACTTTGTCCCGAAGCAGCAAGGTTCTGTCCTTTAAGAAGTTGATGTCGTGTACTAGCATCTGGCACGAGACCAGCAACACTATGTTCTCTGCAGAGCGCCATGGGGAAGGATTCCGTGGCTTTTGTTGTGGAGGCGTGTCGTCTCCGGACACTTTCTAGAATGTGACATTTGTATCAGATGAGGACTTCATAGCGAAGCCGAGAACATATAATTTACAAACAGAGCGTGTGTAAACACCGCATCAGGTTACAGTGTCCATACACGGCCTAGCCACGCAGATTACACTGGTGTGGACACGGGGTAATACACAAAGCGTGTATTGAGCCGGGCGGCTTCAGTGTCACTGGTAATTTCACCAAGATCATCCATTGCACAAAGAGTGACTGATAGTAAGGATGACATCTAACAGTTGATCTTGCTACCAGATATTGGCAGTGTCACCGAGCCTACAGTGGACAGTGTTACGTGGATTGAAGGCAGAGACCGGTGGTCACGAATGTTAGATCTCTACTGTTAATTTTTAACACACACTAATGAGAACGTATCGAAGGAAATTGTTAACAAGACAGTCAATGCATATGAATGTACTCAAGAATTGTATACATGTGTACATTTACTACCATATCATGCAACTGTAATACCACGCACGGTATGTAAATAACTGATTGTCAAATTATGAAATCATGCAATGCAAAAAACATGACTGCCATATGCATATCATGTAAATATTGTCTTACCGGTATCGTCATGCAAACATGTTTGTCAAACATGTTTGTCAAACATGTTTGTCAAACTATGTTTGTTTACCATGCAAACATGTTTGTCATACCTTGCAACAACTGTTATACCATTTACACAGTTTTTGAAGAGAACAGATGGACTCGAATCATGGCATAGAGGAAACGGTTACAGTTGAAGTTATTTGACTACGAAATCGTACATAAGCGTAAAGCATTATGCTATAAACATACATAAAAAGGCACAGATGGTGTTTGGGGATAGCATCAACAGTCTAGTGCCTGGGCCCAATAGAACCAATAGACAATAGACACATGATAATATCTAATTTTATTTACATATTTGCATACATATTACAAATTAATGTCCGTTGATGGTACTCACGATCCCAGTAAGTGTCATATAGACGTTGAACTACTGATATCTACATGGGGAACATAGGAAAGAGTGTTACGAGTCGTGTTTCTTCTTTGAGGTAACTATACATTATGTTTCGGTTTGTCCTTTAGCAAATACGCCGTTTACAATACCGTGTTAACGAAATACATCTCATAGACTATTAAGACATTCAGACATGCCACTGTGTAAAATCACAGACAAGGCAAGCATACCTGCATTAAGTCACGTGTCCCAAATAGGAAGTAGTCTGACGTTATAAGACTCCATGGAGGGCAGATAACTCCAGTCTCTAATGCAAGTAAATGTTATATGCTAGGCCTTGCGAAAGCATACATTGACTTATGCTAGCATTGTCTGCTAAACATCGATCATCTATGTAGGAAGAAATTAGCTTCACCAGGACAGAGAACATTAGTGATGGACAAAGAACATTCGTGTTGGAGCGCGATGGTCTAGAAGTAGCGATTCTCATAACCGGGAGGTCCCGGGTTCAAGCCTCGCTCATGCCATTGTGTAGCACTCTTGAGCAAAGTGCTTGGTTCCACACTGCTCCAGTCCATCCAGCTGTAAATGAGATGGAAGTTAGAATGTTAACCTTCCAGAACCTTAAATGAATACCAGCTTGGGTTGTATACTCCGCATGTAGTTGAGAAGGTTACATTGATACATTTACCGGGTTAATATGAATCCGCACGGTATTATTGATACGCAGTTACAATACACCAATACGAACACAGTGTCCTGGGCTGATAGCTGACAGTGTCCTAGGCTGGTAGTCTATACTAATTGTATTGTCAGAAATATGACAGATGTGACAGATATGACAACCAACAATGTGTAATGAGCTACAGCTGACAATTTTCACAACATACCATACACGTTAGCTGTATGCACAGTTCTAGTAGTCGTGAGCTTGGAATCGAAACAGACATATATGTGGTATATAAACTAGCATTCAGAATTACTCATTATAGTGTATTATCGGCGATGTATACTTCTGCAGAGTATATACTAGTATGTAGTAGAACGGAGGACTCCGATATTACGGTAATTCATATTATTCATCAATCAACTACAGATATATGTGTATATGCACTGAAAACAGCAACAGACCACATAGCATATTAACAACTGTTGGAATGTTAATGATTAATCAAACGTTCACATTCTAAGCAATGGGCTGGGGTAAGGTGAGGGTGACATTTTGGACTGATGCATCAATCAACAGGCTGCTACTGGTCAACAGTCAATAACGGGTATAAATTATATTCTGCCCTTCCCCAGAACCAGGGACTGACCATGTAAGTGGCTGCAGTACTGACCACGATACATTGTTTTCTCCGGCCACTACCGGTTTCATTACACTATTAAGGTTTCCATTGTCCGCCCAATAGATACGAAACACTGGATGTGTAGGCACTACAGTGAGAGTTCACGCTCTACAGACAGAAGCCAGTTAGCTGTAGATGGCCTCCTACTCGGGGTTAAGTTCGTGAAGTCAGGGAAATAGATTGCATTTGGCCAGGGGGTGTATGGATAAGTTAAACCCATAAACGTCAATCCAATCAAATGGGTTATCAGGGTAACATAGAAGTTAAAGTCGTGCCCGAAAGTACAAGATGAAAGGATCTGACGTACTCCCGCCGACAGTATGGTCAGATGTTTATCGTTAAGCCACGTATAACTAAACGTCGGCATGTGACGATCTCATTACTATTCAATAACGAAATTGGAATAAAGAGAAACTTGGCACTGTGTAAGGGCATGGCATACATCTGAGATGCTGAGTTTCTCAGAGTACAAGCAATTCACTCTGTTCCGAGTCCATGTTACTTTTAGTATAACTAACTTCATGCACTGGAATGTTGAAGCCTATGCTGTAGCTCATCGACCATGTTGACAACAACTTCGTGTACAATGCCGCCTCTACTGATAGCAATTCAGAGGCTCCGTGCTGGTGGCTGTATTGTAGACTATCCATAGTCTCAGAGGGTTAAAGTAAAACAATAATATATAACTTATATTGATTGGTATTATATTTATATAAAAGGAGCCCCTGAAATTCTTTACCCTGTTCTCCAGTAATCTAGACTTGCTTAACTGCTCTAGGGGAAAATTTTGAATAGGAGTATTTTGGTGAGAACAGGGTGTGGACACAGACTAGCTGTATTGTAGCGAGTACATCAAGGACCTGACAGGATATGACATGGCAATCTCCTTAAGACCTTCTGCTGTAGATGCAGTCTCTCTTCTGGCCATCTCATGTGCGCATTACAATGTGTAAGACCCGATGCTCTTACAGATCAGAGTATTATTGACGTAAGGCAGGCACACATGACGGTTCCAGGCATTGATATGTCCGTTATACGAGAACACAACCAGGTCGACGAGTTCATTAACAACTTATTAGGATTGTTATCGTGCATTAAATATGGAACATAAAACTTTGCATACACATGATGATCAAACGAATAATATGAACCAACAGTAGCTTGGCTTGTCCAAGTATAGACTATTAACAAACCTCGGGGACAGCCGGGCAAACTTGGAACTGGTTTAGTACTATAAACAGAGAACAGCGGAAATGTAGGAAACTGCTGAATAACTGTCTAGATCTCGATCTGGGTTTAACCATCCCTATATCCATGCTGTCTACAGATAGCAACAGAGTGCATCCCTATATCTACACATACATGTGCATCCCTTCATGTCTACAGATAGCAGTAGAGTGCATCCCTTCACGTGTACAGGGGCGGCCAACTGGTACTCTTAATAGAAATGCGCATAGACCGAAATATATTCATCACAACCGTTTTAAACTGTCAGAATGTTAAATGCTGATGACAAATTAAGAACATTAAAATGTCTCCAGTTGTAATGTGTATCACCCGCCAGCCACACAGCCACTGTATATATCACAACGGGGTGTCCTCTAAAGCTCCTTGAATGGTCAATAACAAGTTGACAGTTGTGTCTATTTAACCTAATGACATTCAGATATTCCGATTATAAAGACAATTCTATTCCGAGAGAAAGTTTAATACTTAAAAGACAAATAGAAGAAACACAGTAAACATACAAACGATTGATGGAGCAGTGTCGTTACAAATGGTCTTGTCAGTGTACCGGTGCAGTGCCAGTTCAGTGTTAGTTAAGTGTCAATTAAGTGTCAATTAAGTGGTGTCTTTATGAAGTCCGCTATTGCTTACCTCGTCAGAGTAGACGCAGTACAATGTCCGTGTAGAAAGCAGTAACTATTCGATGAGAGTGACAGTTGCAGCTTAGAGCTGTGGTCCGTGAATGTGCGTCAACACTTGGCCAATTGGTATCAGTGTATAGTAGACAATGTACGCTATGTTGACTATCCAGGCAATACGGAAGGACTCCGGACACCGTGCGGCGGACACTCTGCTTAGCAATGGAAACAGGCCGAGACTGTCCAGGAGCTGTCACTGCCTGGAGCGTCAGTTGTCAGTAGTACTATTACTACTAATCTGAGATGAAATACATGTCGAGAAAGGCCGTACTCATACTTTGGAACCGATGAAAATGTCTTAAATCGGCAAGATCATACTTGCAAGTATGTTATATATATTATTTTTACATATTTTATTTTATTTTTCTAAATAATATTAACAGTTAATAAATTTTTTTATGAAGAACAAATCTATCCAAACTGTAAGACACTGTATCACTTATGCAAAGGAGTTTTCCCCCCAACAGTACTCTGTTCTAAAGATAGACTATTCGCGCGGACGTCGGAGAAGACCATGCGAGTCCCAGCATAGGCATGTTTCTGGTCTGTTTTATGGAACCGTTTAGGTCCTGTGTATTGCCCTATCACAGATAAAACCAAAAAAGATGTCGTTTCTTTCATCACGCACATGTCGATCAAGAGATCAACGACAACAGCACACATCAAACACCGAGAAAGAAAATCACTGCAGTCAATATTATTCTCTGTCACGGATCAACCTTCACTTGTCGATAGATTAAGAAGAGAGACGTTATAATGTATCGTGAGCTCAATTGTTCTTACGGGGAAATTTAACCAGCTGGTAGAAAAACACTACCAATGAGAATGCGTATCTTGGTTTCTGTGAGGGGATCTGTGTACACAGAAACCTGTGACTTTTTTTTGGGGGGGGGGGGGGGTAGGTGTCTGTGAATAGGAAATAAAGATATTTCTCAATGACTAAAAGATCTGGGAAAAATCACGTCGGGGAAAGATTGTTCTTTCATAATATGCAATAATCCCAATACTGACCATAATGCATGTAGTTTATATAAATCCATATGAAATGTCCAAGCTTGCAACGGCCATATCAAATATATAAAATCTAAGAAACGTCCAGATGATCATGAAACGTGTACGCTTAGAAACGTCCATATTGAATATACATGTTTACAAACTGAACTGTAAAATAATTAGAAGGTTAGCCATCTACAACATAATCAGACATCTAAAGAAGAATTCTCATGACATTGCAATATACAGGATCATCACAAAATACAGTGCTGCTGTTTTAACTTGACAAAGGATGCACATGGTTAACTTAGCTACTTAAGCGATCTGAGCATGTATTAGTCTGTTGATACAGCGCTATATAAATATGGAAATCCATATCTAAACCTATTCCTATACACAAAACAGATCTTGATCTTTATCTGCCTAATTACAATTCAATATTGATATGATGACGTCATCGTTTTATAACAGTCCAAGGAAACAGTTTCTATAACAGCCCACGTTAAAGTCCAAGAAACGGTATATCAGTCTTAGGAAGGAACAGTTGATCGGTCTTGGGAAGAATGCACTTTATCAGTCATTTGTTTTTGGTGACCGTCGAATAAACGGCTTGAATGTGGGGTTGTGGAATTATTTCCATTGAGAATGCCAATGTGAAGTTGTCCATCGTGAATGTGTTGAATGTACACGTTAGGATATGTACTGTTCGGTGCTGTTAGGATGATTGATTGCCTGATTGTTTGATTGGGGGTGTAGCCACTGCTGACGCTGTTGTTGTATTCAGTGTCGTTTGTAAGTAGATTGACGTCCACACTTCGGATAGTCCGGTAATGAAGGAAAAGTGATGTTAAAAGTCGACATTTACTTTTATTCGTTGCAGCATACATGTAGGAGCATGTTACAATCTGGACCTAGCACACAGAACATGAACCCACATGTCTGGTGCCGGTCGGTGTCTCTCTTATGAACGTTCTCTAGGTATCTACTCTCTGTCTCACAGACTAGGACTAACTGACTGCCTTCTGATTCTGTCATTGTGGTATATAAATACACACACATGTAGAAAGGTTAGACAGTACGGCGACTATTAAATGAATATACCAATGAAAGATTAAGCTTTCTCGTGGTGGAAGGACAGAGGTTGCGGGGTGATCATTATTCACTGAGAATGTCATTTTAAATTAAGTCGTAAATATCAGAAACAATGGCCACCACAGGAAGCCTCTCAACACCTCATTATCAAACCCGGTACTCGGATGAGCTTATACCCAGGTGGGTGTCAACGTTTGTGACACGAGGACGGGCACAAACTATGAAAATATGTACGCAATTTTAGAACCTTGAGATCGTACTTTTGCATAATATATTGTAAAGAATATTAACTGAATTGTAACACTATGATAGAATGTTAATCACCCCTGGTTTTATCGAATGTAAAAGATTTATATTGTCATCAAAGTAATAACAAAACGAGCAGGAAACGGTTAGCTTGATTTCATTATTGATATGTTATTGTAAATTAGTCATTTTAATCATTAAGTAATTTATGGACCGTGTAAAGAGACTTAATACTGAAAGTAACGTTACAGAATTTAGGAAACATAAAACCCTACCGATTTATTACAGATAAACTAAGTGTTGTTTACAGAGGTCGACGAACCGTGATCAATGAACCGTACGTTCTCAATCTGTTACATCGTCCGCCTAACCCTACGTATTCAGTGATTGTTACTGATGCGTGACTATTAACCATAAATTCAGTTTATGAGCAATCTTGTCAGTCATTTAATGTCACTTGTATATATCAACCCGACCGTGTATATCGACCTATTTATCCCACGTGATTCAGTCAAATATACAAACTGATTTGGAAGCACGGGATCCAGCAGGCAATGGGTACCTGGTAGGACTAGATGGAAATGTGAAGGCTAACTTTCTAGCGGCTTAGGTTGTATACTCTCCAGGGAGTTTAGAAGGAAAATGAGGGCATTGATCGAGAAATATTGCAGCGCTATGAGGGCCGTAGCTAACCGGGAGGGCAAGGGGAACAAATGCCTCCCTGGAACCTTAGAACAAACTATTTTCATACGTGGTATTATATACATGTACACTAATAATAGACCCTACACACACTAATTTAATTTTCTTTATTTATTTAGGCAAATCAATAAAAGCATACACCTCTGGAATCATTCCTACAATGGCTCATAGTAACTGTTGATAAAGTCTCTGGTTGATGTGACCAGGCTCTTGTATTTCCATATTTGTTTGTGTCTTCCTACTATTTTGGTTGATTGCAAGACACTTCTGAATTTTACAGAATAGATTATGTACGCGTAGAATAGCATACAATTTGTCAATCCTTTCGCAGCAGTATGCTTCAGTTAAGGTAGTTCACTAAAGTATGAACGTTTTGAAGGTCCTGGTGATACTTGTGTTCACGAACGTCAGAGATAAAGACATTTTCAGAGCCTTTTACTATCGAATATGATTTAAACAATATTTATTCTCATGATAGGAGGTACACACATGACAATTAACAATATAATATTACATCATGAAAGGGGATTGACAAACAGGATGTAGACATCCTATGTTAATGTCGCTCCCCACGAAACCAAGATGAAACTAACAAACCATTAGCATATATACTGTATTTGGTTAGCACAATAGGAATGACCATATGTTTAAATATAATGTACTTAACAGAAGAG
>JAUTBT010053108.1:0-15617 GCA_032361225.1 Lepetodrilus schrolli | reverse complement strand
GCAAATTACAGATTTGAACACCATTAACATTGGGCCTATGAAGAAGGACCCCCCCCCCCCCACACACACACACACACACACTCACACACACCCCCCTTTATTATTTTCTGAATTTCTATCAATTATTATGGTTATCCTGCAGTTCTCTGGCGCTCTGATCCCGGGTCTGCCCAAGTTAGAGCGACAGTGGACGACCGTGGCCTCCATTCCTCTTCTGTATGGCAGACTCACTCGCTTCCTGCCAGGCACAGACAAACTCAGGTAGTGTAGCATGTTCAAAGAAACAAACAAAAATAATAAGTAAATAAAGTAAAGTAAGACATTTCTTTTTTTAATGTGCATTTTTTCTCTAAATTTGTGCATCAAGAATTTTATGGCAGGTCTTAGAGCAATGGTAGAATGTTGGACTTTGGATCAAAAAGCCCCAGATTCAAATCCTGTCCCGTGTGGAGCCAAAAGCCCCAGGTTCAAATCCAGTCCCTGGGGCCAGGCATCAATGTTCATGAAAATTACCTTTCTGTCACAATCATGATCGGATGCACTGTTTGTACCATAGCAATGCAATCATCATCCTTGGTCCATCAGTACTAGCTGGTGCTCACATGGTCATTGTAACATTCAGCGCTATGGATGTTGCAGGTTTCCTCCTGCCTTAAACTGGCAAGCCGTGATATTAATGAAAGAATTTTGAAAGCAGCTCTAAAACCCAATTCAAACAACAATAAAAACAACAATAAAATCAACAAGTTGTATATTCTGTATTGATATATATATATATATATATATATATATATATATATATATAGTACCACATAAATTTGTATAGTTTAGCAACACCATTTCTCTTACTCTGTTAATGTTTCACAATTTCTATGTTATTCCAGGTTCCCTGGTTTGAATGTGTTTTTGTTTTTGTTTGTGTAGAATGAACAGTTTTGAAGTGTTTGGTTGCGATGGATCAAGCTCTGGTGTGCTGTACTGTGAAGACAACCGTATGCTGGCCGAGTGGATACAGTCTATAACCACTAACATAGACAAACTGCTACATCAGATGGTAGGGCCACTCTCCATAGCATTATATAATATAATTTATATTTTGGTAAGCCAATGACAGAGTAATCTCCGCTTTGATTGTACATCGCTGCTATACACAGAACATTAGTGAGATATCTTTTAAGAAACACAGTAGATAAATCCCATCCGTTTGACATTAACAGTTAAAAATATTTTACATTATTTTGTTTAAATAGTTTTAACTAGTTTTTAACCGTTTATTCCACCACATGGTTGTTTTTCTCAGGTGCAGATGACCAACAAGCTTCTAGTTTCACAAGACCATGTAAGTACCTTTGTCTGAGATACAGCAATGCTGGATAATAAATGAAAGTGCAATATATATTTATGCTCATTGGAGTAGACAGGGGGTTCTGAAACCAATCTTCAGACCGGTTATAACCAAGGTTATGTATTTTGTTTGTATATTTTTTTCCATTAGATTTGTCTACTTGACGTGGAATAGGTATTCCTTTGTTTGTGACATATTACTCCAGGCATTGTCAGTTAATATGACCCAAGCCCTACGTCTATCCAAAGTCACAGACGCATTATTTATGGATAATGTACGGAGTGAGCTACAAACCTGGTTGGTGTGTGACCTATCAATGTGTGTGGGTAAAAGAAATTCTCTCGGTGACATTAATCAACAAATGACTGACTATAACCTGAGCGTTGATCTGCTTGCCCTCACAGATATATAACCTGAGCGTTGATCTGCTTGCCCTCACAGATATATAACGAGCTGTTGATCTGCTTGCCCTCACAGATATATAACCTGAGCGTTGATCTGCTTGCCCTCACAGATATATAACATGACCTGTTGTTGTGTTTCAGATAGCCCACATGTGCTGGATACAACAGCAGGTGTCGGCCGCCACTCACAACCAGCCGTGGAAGTGCAAGTTCATGGCTCTCAAGGGACCGGAGGTCTTCCTCTTCGACGTTCCTCCTGTGAGTCAAATCCAGTAGCTCCTCCCTGACGATTCGTTGTGTATAGGTGAAAGATTCCCGCTGTTACGTAAAACAATAACTCACTCACTCCCTGGCGGATGAATCACAATCGCTGCCATATCGGGCATCTTCAATTGATTCCAGCGGGCAGAAGGTTAAATAAATGTTTCATTGATGATGTAGAAAGTGTTTGTAGTTATTGATCGTATCCATTCTGCTGTAAAGGAGACTTTTTAATATGTCCAGGGATGTCGCATATGGGTGAAATATTCCTGCTACGACGTAAAGCATTAATTCATACAATCAATCAATCAGAATGTCCAACATAGAAGTGTATTAGTAAGGGTGTAATGATAGGTCAAACTATCGATAGATCGCGATTGTGAGTAACTTGAACTATCGATTATTTCCATTGATAGTACTCTAAACTATCAATAGTTACGATAATGTACTATTGTTAATCACTAAGACCAAAATAGTTGAAAATCTTTGAGTATTGTTTAACAAGATTTTATTTTGTGATTAAATCAATTGATAACAACACACTATTATCTTACATTTTATTTATTTCGGTCACTGTCATTACAGAAATACCAATTATATGTACATTACCCACTGTTTACAGACATGTAACAAATAATAATGCATGACAGGTAGACTATCTATCTTTAAAAGACTTCTATTATTTTTTAAAAACTATTGCAATAGTAGAATGACTGGTATTATGATAGACTTTATACCGAAATATTTCAACTGTATTGTGAAAATATTTGACAATTATGGAACAATTGTGCCCAACAATAAACTCATTCTATGTTGGTATAGAGGGAATTATTACGATTTTCTTTTTGCTGTTGCAGATGCATGCTCACGACTGGACCCAATGTGATATGAAATACAAGGTGTATGAGTGTATGTTCAAGTTACTGAAGGTAATTACTTCAAATATTACATCTTCCTTAAATCATCGTAAATGAAAGCGTATTTTTGCAGTGATGTTCAACATCAAATCACTCCTGAATCCTTACATGAAGTTAGAGTATCAGCATGTTTGATTAATATTTTCAAATTATGACTTTCTTATCTCCCAAGGATGGAGAGCTCCCCGACGACCGCCAACACTGTTGCTTGGTGCGGACAGGAAGTGGCGACTCGATCACGCTCAGTGTGGAAGCCAGGTCGGACCTGCTTCGTATTGAGAGGGCCTGGTACAAAATAAACAGTCTTGCCGTCCATAGAATCAGGGTAGGCGCGCTGTTTTGTTTGACTCACTATACAATATGTGGAAGAAAATATACAAGAATTGTAATACAACAAATGTAGAAATGTACAACATGTATATCGAGGAATGGTAAATATTTGTGCACCGCACATGAATAGACTTATGCTTGAATGCATGAAGCACATATTATAAATTGACAATAGTTGCAGAACATTTAGAATTTAGGATATTGATAAAGCATTCTAATGACGGATTTTCATAGTATCGTGGATTATTATATCTCTTTCTTAAATCAGAGAATACAAGTAAAAAGTAATATTCATTTTCAATATTGTCAAATCCAAATCTTGTACAATATCTGCATATTCTAACTTCCTGATCAATGTTTACTATTGTGATGCAAGGGGAGATAATTTGTACTTTTTTTTGTTATTAACATTTGATTTTTTTCTTAATTTTCAGTATTCAATAACTAACATTTAAACTTCTAAATTTTCTAAATTCTCTATCTAGAATGTTACTTTTGGGTGCACGTGGCGAGGTCGTCTGTCTGGTCTGACCCTTGACCTTGAGAACGGCTTCTCATTGGTGGAACACGAAACCAAGACGTATGTGTGGACGTATCGCTTCTCTCAGTTGAAGGGGTCGTCGGACGACGGAAAGACCAAGTTGAAACTCCTTTTTCAGAACGACATGACGAAAAACATGGAATCGAGGGTGAGTGAACCGTTACCTTATGTCCAATTTCTGAAACATTACTAGTCACAATGGCTGAAAGATTCCCACTGCATAGTTAAGCACAGGCATGGTAACGGACAATTGCGATTTCAGCGGGAAAACTAGCCCGGGGTCTGCAAGCCCCAAGCCACGTCCAGCGCAAATACATAGACCCCATGAAAAATAGCATGCCTGTAAGGAATAAATCGCACTCGCTGAAACACTACTTAAATATCAGTGCAAGTGGTATTGGTATTGTATTTCCGATTTCTGAAACATTACTCGTCGCGATGGGTGAAAGATTCCTGCTGTGAAGTTGAGCAATGAATCATTTGCTGAAACATCACTGAAACATTACTGAAACTGAAACATTACTGAAATTTGGGTGCAAGTTGTTGTTATTAATATAGTTGTTCATGTTATTTCAGGAGGTGGACTGCACAAACTTACAGACATTGATGTTCTGTGTCCACGCTTTCCTGTCGGCCAAGTTGTCATCAGTGGATCCCACTTTCCTTAGCAACTATTAGACAGATCTCTGCTCATATTAGTCAGATATTAGTTTATTATGGAGCTCGTCTCATATTAGTCTGATATTAGTCTATTAGGGAGCCCGTCTCATATTAGTCTGATATTAGTCATTCTAGTTCATAATCTTGACTATGATTACCCAATACCTGTGAAAATGCATAATTTTCAGAATTCTAAGCTTGAATATAAAATGTGATATTCTTGAAATGGTTGTGCAGAGCTTGAATTGGAATTGTAATATTTGTAACTTGTAATATTTGTAACTTGTAAGTAGAGAATTTAAACAGAACTCATGTACCTGCAAATATGTAACTAGTGTATATTTTTTAATGTTATAAACAATTATAATTATAAATCTAAATATAAAAAGCTTGTACTGTTACCTGGTTACATTGTTTCCAGATTAGTCATTTACAGTGGGCAACCTGATTAATATCTTGCTTGTATTGATTGCAAAATATGTAATTGATTGCATGGAATAATAGGAAACATTTTTATGGCAATTTGAGATCTGATTGATCGCTACATTCTCATTTGGATTCCTTGTGATTTCATTATATCACGCACAAGTTTGTGTTGATGGTTGAATGTTTTTGCGAATATTTGAATTGGATATTGGTGTTGAAAGAATTTGTATTTAGTACTGATGGTAATGGATATAAAACAAAATATCCATGTTCCAGTCATAAATTGTTAGATCTGGAAATACTGGTCTTCGCATCACAGCTAAATTGTAAATCCTTTTTTTTGGGTACAGGTGCTGTAACTTTGTGTATGTGTGATTAGAATATATGAGTATGATACCATGATTCTTGTTTCCAGAACAATTACTGAACATTTGCAGCAATTTGTATGATCATAGGTATATACAATAGATAAACGTTTTGCCGATTGAGTTATTTTCTACATTGCTCACTGCCATTCTAGTGTTCGTGGGAAACCCAAGGTGCTGATGAAAATACAATATTTTGCACTTATTTGTTGTTGGTTTAATGTTGTTGCTATGGTTACTTACATGCTATTGATTCATTTCGCCTTGATGTGTTATTGATGTTTTGCTACACCCGAGATACATCGGTTTTCACTTATGATTGTTACAGGGTTGTTTTATCCCATGCTTTGTTATGCATATTGTTTTATCTCAATAATGGTTGTTGTGTTATCTGTCCATGTTCCATTCATAATACATGTTCCTATTAATAGTATTATGTGATGTGTGATACTGTGTGCTTGATTTTCTCATAATAGATGTACAAAGTTAGGGTTACAATTTTATTTTCTGAATTTTAATTCATCTTGTAATATTAATTGCTAAAATGAGTCTAATTAAAATTCAATCTCGTTTCACTCCTTAAACATTTTGAATTCTCTATTTGCAAAACTTTGCAGTGTCCAACTATCTGAGCATCAGTTTCAAATCTGATTTTAATGAGATTGTTAAAATTGTAAAAGACAGGTTATCTGTATCATACAGATTTTGTTGAACTGAACTATATTCAGTAAGCAAATTAATTAAATTTAAATTTAGATCAATTGATTAATAAATGTACTATGGTAAAATCAATTATGTTTTAAGAATGAGTCTAATATTAAATAATGTGCTTATCAGACATGGTCTCAAGTAACTATGATAGATACAGTTCTGGGAACTACTTTCTCATCAATATGTGCTACATCCATCAGCAAGATCATCAAGTGCTAAAATATAGTGCAAAATTGTTTCGAATCTCACTGCAAACTTAGTCGAGGTCAAATAATGTTCATGGTCTCTAGAAATGTGTGTCAACACCATCGACTATGTTGCTTTTATTCTTGGTACCACACACTAGTTGGATCCTGTATTTTGGTGAGGTTTTGTTACTTTATGAACAACAGCAATATGTTGTTTTGTTGTTAATCAGTTCTTTCTGTTGTATACTAACAACCAGATAACGTTTGCAATTTGTTCTAAAACTTGACTCTTACTATTTGCATCAATTGTTACAATTGTCATGGTTACAAATCAGGTATTCATCAATCGAAATAAGAAAATCTAAATATTTTCCTAATCATGTACAAAATATAGTTCCATTCATAATAATCTGTCAGGAAGTTGCATTTTTGTAAAAAATAAATTACTTTGTCGATCGATGATTGTTATTGGAAATGTCTGATAAATTGTTCTTTCTTTACAGACTTGTAACAAATTCTTGTCTTGGTCATATTTTCACAAATTATGCAATAAAGATCATAGGATTATTCTTTGTTGTTGTATGATGTGTGGGACCAAATTTCACAAAGCAAATTCTGTTGTCCGATTGTTATGTTTTACACAAAGTTATAAATAGAAGCACCAGTAGAAGTACCCTGGGGTGAGAGAGAAACCACGGATCATTTAATAAGAGGATGTTGGACAAGAAGCACAAATACTGGAGGCCAGATCTGATCGTGCATGACTTGGTGCTACTGGCTTTGATTCGGGGTCCCTGGTGGATCAATAGGACAACATTGATGAATTGAAATACACATTTGTCCGATGCTTTATCCCTTTGCATGCAAAACAAGTTATCAATCGGCAATGTTCAATGCAAATATTCTTAGCAGCTTTTGGATACCAAATAACAGCTGTTACTTAATGTAAAACATTTATTTCTACCGATCATTCAGAAAAATACATCTTCCCATACACGATCTGCATAAACACTGTCCCATTCATACCTAAATGCAAAATATATTCTATTCATATAATAAACAATAAGAAGAGTGCTAAAAGACCAGTTCATACAATTCACATTAACATGAGGTCTAATGGACTAACTGTCAGATTAACCCTTTACCTAATGTCATTAATGCACACGTATAATGGAATAAATAACAGCACTAGCAGTTACTCCAAATTTGTATCATGCAAATACAAAAGGGCGAGTATTTGAAACACGTGGTGAACTGATCTATCGGTCACTAGGCCTTAATGGAGGTGAAAAATTCAACTGATCTATCGGTCACTGTGGTCAAGGGGGGTGAAATTAACAACTGATCTATCAGTCACTGGGCTTAAGGGGTGTGAAATGTTCAACTCATGTATCAGTCATCGGGCCTTAAAGGGAAATCGGACTATGAGCATTGTTTAACAAGGACACGATACAATACAATAACATATAAATTAGATTAATAATTACGCAGTATTGTCTAATAAACAACTGAGAATTGAACCCAAATTGCCTAGACAAAAGTTGGACAATTTTTACCAAAGAGGTAGCAGTCACAGTTTGACAATGATAACAAACATCAAGATTTACTATATAAAAAAAAATGAACACATTGAATTGGATGTACGCTAGTATTATGGACGGAAGCGATGGATAACATTGAAAAACTAATGGTACAAGTATAACATGAGAAAGAAAAATGATACTATACTTCTATATGTTGCATATTACTTTTTGGGTATACTAAATTTTTTACAATAATATACAATAATATACAATACAACTGATTGTCACTTGTTTTCTAAAAATGTTATTCACACATATATAATGTTAGAAAAAAATGAAGTATTTTAACACTAATAAAGTTACAATACAATCCCAGGATTCAAATTTTGAACAAAAATGCTAATAAGCTACATTATAAAATTATCAATGAAAAGTAAACTGGGGGCAAAAAGAACCCGTCATGCTCTGGTAAGCAGAATATTTGTAAAGTGTATGAATACACAGAAGAGTGATCGGGTCAAATAAATTAATATTTACATTAGAAACAACGAAATCATATCTTAAACTAAAATGAATTTAACACAGTTGACATTTTGAGGAATGTTTGGTGTGCAAAACAGCGGGTGGAAATCAGATTGGTTTCACAAACTGCAATTTAAATACATCCACGTTCTTCAGACATAATACATTAATCATCAAAGTGGATTTATAGTGACCAGCAAATCTGTAGTAACCATGCCTTCCAGAAAACAAATTACAATAATTGGTCCATTACATAAATATTTCTAATACTGCAGCTGTTGTGCCCCGTTTATGACCCCCATGTTATGTTGCCACTTTGTCCGCTAATTTTTAACGGTTCATCCACGTTGTAGCCACGTTCTTCCATGTTTCGCAACGTAGCGAAACATGGCAATCAAAATGTGGCACTATGACTGGGGCATTAAGGATATTTTTCAATAATCCCTATTACGTATACTGCATTTCATCATGATATTATTTCTTGCATGTTGCGCAAGTCTGGTTATGATCAGAGAATAGCCTGCACAATTGGTACAGTACGATCTATTAGCCATGGATGATATTAATGAATTGATGTGACCACTTTCCACTTTCGCTCTAATGGGTTATGCAAGAAACTTTATTTAGACATGTGTATTTAGTATTCGGACATCCAGATTTTCCACAAAAAAAAATCTAATTATACATTCTTCATGCTAAATTCAACATACATGTACAGTTTCCATTTGATTGGAAAATTATTTTTTTTAAATTAATGTCTCCAAAACATGTTTAAGTGATGGGTAAGGTTAGAGTAGTGCAACTAATTTATCCATGCACAGGATGGGATGACAGGGTGGGCTGATAGGACTAACTATATCACCATTATTTCACTATATGTTGCAAAGTTAACAATTTACAATTCATAAAAATCAACAAATAGATCACAGTATTGGTAACAATTGTGTAGCATTTCCAATATGTAAAATAGATGTACCGGTACCCTGAAAACATGGTGCAAAATGAAATCTGCCAAAATATGACAGGAATAAACCAGATATATGCCATAATAATTGCAATGTACAGTGAAAATAAATTCAAAATAAGCCTGTGCTCGTGCAAGCCATGTCCGTTATTTCTATGTAAACCTGACAGTTTCCTGGCATTGGCGTAGATATGTCACAGGTATTAGACATGCACACTTTGGCAACCATACTTTCAGATGTATGACAATAATAATAATACATTTTTGTATTTTAAGAATACTTTAATGTTATCAGATTATGAGCTAATAATGAGACTTCTGTGCCCATTACAATGCATTTCAAAATCTATCTCATCATTGTACAATATTGTACATATTTTTAGATGGATGAAACGTACCCTTTGTTATACAGTCGACCCCCATTTATTTGGACTTTAGATATCCGGTTCCCTCACTATCCGCAGTTTTTACTGGGAACCAATATTTTCCTCTATAAAATGACTCAGATAACCGGAAATTCGGTTTCCGTTTACGGTCGGACATTTCCGGGAACCAAATAGACAAATTAGTATAATTGATGTTCAGATATCCAGACGATAAATGTTGTGAAGGTTCATGCCATATAATAAAACAACAATTGCTATACTAGACTGTTTGTTTAACAAGTTACAAAGTCACGAAGGGCTCAAACTAGATTAGGCTAATAGAGAGACAGCATTTTGACAACAACAAATTGTTTATCATACGTTAGAAAAGCTGTTGAAAATAATCAGTGTCAGTCACGTTGGATTAAGTGCCATGTGCTTGAAATGTATGATGCACCAGCCAGCATCTGTCAGAGGAAGGTTTGTTTCATATAGCACGTTTAAATCCATATATATCACATGAAGAAAACAATAACTGTGAATCGTGAATGTGGATATCGTAATATTATTTTATCAGTGGCGGATCCATGCCTATTTGAAGGTGGGGTCTCAATCTGTGCGTATTTGTGAAGAAGTATCCTTCATGTTACATGTTAATATTAATGTAATTGGTATGAATATTGAATGCCAATGGCCTATGCCCTAAGTTATCTACTTGTTCCAACTGGGTCACGCTCTCTGAAAATCTTTAATATAAGCATAATGAAATACAATTTTCTGATGTTTGCTGATAAAAGGTAACACTTTTCGAACCCGTTATTCAGTGGGGTTTGGGTAGCATGCTCCCGAAAATTTTGAAATGTAGGCATAACAATGTATAACATTTCCTGATATCTATAGCCAAAAGAATCCCAACAAAACACAACGAATATGTAACACTAATATGTAACTCATACTTTTATAGTCTAAACTAATAAATTAGAGCAGCTGATCTCTAAAGGCACCAAAATGACCAAAAGCAGCATGTCGCAAGTGAGGGTAACGGGCATGTGACATGTAATAGGATTCTCGCAAGGAATTATACTGATAAAGTTCTCAATTTGTGTTTCTAAAACTTTGGTGGTTCATTTATATGATCCAACGATATCGATCAATATTATGCACAAATTAACAAAAATAATCAAATAATGGGTGTAGAAAAATCCGTTTACAATCTGTGATAAATGAAGAATGGGGTGGCAACTCTTGCTAAATTCAGACATCCGGAAATTCAGTTACCCGCATGGTTTTACTTGGAATGCAACAGTCCGGATAACCAGTGGTCGCCTGTATATTGACTGTTACAGGGGTTCGGTGATAGAATAGTAAAAATAAATAAAACAATTTAAAAAAAAATATTATAGATATTCTAGATCTTTAAAAAAAAGAAGAAAGTAATTTATGTAAAAAACATTACTTTTAAAATTATTTTTGTTTTATTAAATACAAAATAATATAAAGGCGACGGCACATGCTACCAGTCTAGGTCAGCCTTAACTCGCAATCTAATATCTATAGTCTAGGTCAGCCTCAACTCGCAATCTAATATCTATAGATTATAGATTGCGAGTTGAGGCTGACCTAGACTGGTAGCATGTCTGCTTTATATATATATTTTAGTTTTTGTTTTGTTTTTACATTAACCCTCAGGCGTACATAGACGGGTTACGTCATACATCGCTGACGGCCAAACCCGTATAGACGGGTTGCCCGCCTGCCAATTTGCAACGCTCTCCAGCTCCATGCTGGAAGGCGACTGTCAAAGCAGTAAATCCCACCACCACAACTGCCAATTTCAATCGACGAAAATATATTGGTTGATGGAATATAGTCACATAAAATGATTGTTTCATGTTCAGAACAACCTAGTCTTGATATACAGTGATTATTATGAATATGTGATTTGGAATAAATTAATTAGAGTTGATTGCATTTTCTCGCGGCAAAACGTGCACTTTTGTGTGAAAATTACGAGAAACTAGTACTGGACATTATCTGCTAAAAATGTCTGTTTTCGTCGATTGAAATTGGCAGGCAGGCAACCCGTCTATGTATGGGTATGGCCATCAGCGATGCACGACGTAACCCGTCTACCACAAATTAACTGAAAACGTGTTAGAATGCTTACTTTGCTTCATTGTATCTTGCTTGGAAAAATGCCTGCAAGCCCTGTACATAATATGCTGCTGCCTTTAAACTGTGTGACCTGAAAGACGACACAGAAACATGAGAAATCAATAGTTAAAATAGCAGTGATCAAATCTATACAAGCCAACTTTCTATTCTTTTGTAGTGTATGTACTGTATTAACATACCATTAATTTGTCAAGTACTTGAACAGAACCCAATCCATTACTGCTTGTGATACAAAATGGATCATTATATATCCACCTATAATCGACATGATCTGGAAATACTTACCCAGATTCAAGTTTTTCCGGGTCTATACTCTCTAACAACCCCACCAATTCCGTTTGTCGATTTGTCCGAAGATATACAATTGCTAGGTTTAAATTTACAAAACTCTTCAGGTCTGAGACTGTGGTTGACTGAAAGTTGAAATACATAAATGTATAAATTCAGTAAAGAACATAATTCAAAGATGTGAAATTACCCACTGAAAACACAGGACATTGAACAATGAGATAACAGCATAAAAGCATTTAAATACCTCACTGCAGTAAGACTTGTGAATTTACAATTTGAGCACAGTGCATGATATTTATGTTAGACCATACTATGAAATTTGCTGTTATGGGACTGTTTTTCAAGTTTCCCAGTGAGAAATAAATGTCATAACCCGCTGCAATAAGGAAAGCACTAAGTAAGTTGTGGGTGAGTGAGTTTCAGTGATTTTGCAGTGATGTAATATAATATGATGGTGGTAGTGGCAGGGAGACCGATGACAACAGCTAATGACTGGGAACTAAGGGAGAGAACTGCACATTCCACATACAGTAGGTTACCTTCAGATGGGTGAAAACACTTCCTACCTTTGCTGCTGTTTTGAACTGTGCTTCTGCGGCCTCCATACAATTCATGGACATTGCATACAAACCCTGGAAATACACCACAGAAAAAAACATTACTCAGAACAATCAGGGATGAGTATAGAAAAGCACAAATAAAATTAAAAAAACAACAGTGAAATAATGACTATGAATAAATCTGAAAACATTTCCTTATCATCATCCATTAACATTACAAAAATATAAATACCAGAGAACATTAAAAATATGACCAGCTAAACTTACCAGTAACGTGTGAATCTGGGCGCCGTGTGTCGTAAATAACCGTGGCTGTTGCTGACACACATGACAAGCTTGAAATATCTAGACAAATGGAACACAAATTTAATACAATAGGTAAAACAAACCTTTTAAGCTTACATACGACTTTAACTGTAGCCCGTTTAACAATAAAACTTACCGTTCATGTAAAAAAGGATTCATTGCAAACTGGTTTTTATTGCACTCTACATGCAAGATATTCATACATAATACTCATAGCAATTCATTTTTGAATTAATTTTTTGAATTGTGGTTTAGTTGTTTTCAAGATTCTTTCACCTATATCACGACCTGTCAGTTTAGGGCAGGCGGAAACCCACAACATCCGTAGCGCTAAATGTTGCAGTAAACCTGCGAGCACCGGCTGATATTACCACTCTACAGACATCGCATCCTATCAATATCGCGTCAGAGATGTAACTTTCACGAATATTGACGCTGGGCCCCCGGGGCGGGATTTGAACCTGGAACCTTTGGCTCCAAAGTCCAACGTTCTACCACTGCGCTACCACCCGCCCTAGCAATTCATTAACTATATACATAATATATGGACGGATGTAGCAAACGTGTATATGCATGCAGGTTGTTATCCAGATCTCTGCCCTCACCTCCTGTATAGCTATAGACTTGTTTCCCATGATCAGTCGACACATCACGATGTGTTCCAACAACATCAGTTGAAAGGACGACAACAATGGATGGCAATCCAACACTGAAAGAAAAAGAAAAAAACCCTCATATGTTATTGAATCCCGACTAGCATTCTGTTATAAGAAAGTTATCCTAAATCCAGATATGCATCGATAGTGAACTCGCATCACAACTCAAAATCTTTGATGTAGATTGGTGCACGGCTCTATAGGGCTTTCAGCGTGGAGAGTTAAGGTAAAGTGCTACCGGCAGTCCTAGGTACTGACGAATGCTCATCATGCTAGCAACTTACTCTTGAGCTTTTCGATCTGCATCAGAGCCTTGTCGGTGTACTTCTGTGCTTTGTCCATGTAGCCGGCCTGCATAGAGTGCATCACAGTCACCTAGGATGAGAGACACAGTAACCACTCAATTACTAGTGCACACATTGTAAAATGGTGGGTGTTTTTTTTTAATTCAAACAACACCATGAATCTAAGGCCTTCAGTTAAAATTAGCACAATGCATTTGATGAATCATTGGAGACCACATACTTTAACAAAATATTTAATTGGGGCTTAGAACCGCTTTCAAGATTCTTTCATTAATTATACATCATGGCTTGTCAGTTTAAGGCAGGAATGAGTGAGTGAATTGTTGTTTTGTCACAGCGGGAATATTTCACCATTATGTGACAAGGAATGATTAATTACCGCATTTCTCCTTGTATAATACGCACTTTTTTACACAAAAAATGACCTCTCACACAGAGGTGCATAATATTGAAGACCACAAAATAATTTTTAAAAAATGCAAGACTTGATCGAAATCACATGTTGGCCATTTTAAACCTCAGATAGCTATCAAAATCTGACTTTCATGAATGCATTCGTCTATTAAAATTAAACAATCAACTACCATATATCGTGGGGTAATAAGGCACTTGACTTATACCGTACGAAGATGCCAACTAATTTGCCATTAATTACCGATTGAAAACAGGAGCACTCGATTTACAGCCTTAGTAATGAATGTTATCAATCTGTCGTTGATATATCGTGTAGACAACAATCTGAATTGGCTGCTGCACATACTGGATCCCATGTCATAGGCTTCCCCACTCCCATCGTCCCAGTCATCATCACTTTCATCTTCTGTAAACATCATGCCAAATTTGCTTTTCATCTATCTGGTCTACAGATACCATAATAGGACCATCCCATCCGACAAGATCTTCAGCAATATCAGTGTTGTTGGAAATTCCACATTGAATGGTGAAAGAATGGTGCAATGGTGAAAGATAAAAACTTGTGATACAGACCATTTTCTTTTAAAAACGATAGGATGAGATGCCCAGGAACATGGGTGAAAAGATGTTCGAGGTTTGGCATCACACACAACACACCAAAGTTTATCCTTGCTCTTTAAAATATAAGAGTGGGTGAAAAAGGTATGACCAATGTGGCATCGCAGGACAGTCTCATCGTGACAATATACCACTGACAACGGTGTAAAACCAATGAAATGTTGAAAATGGTGTAATTTATTATCGATTTCAGTACTGGCTGGTACTGACAGACCAAGGGTGATATCTGCATTGCCACTCTACAAACAGCGCATCCTATTAATATCGCGTCAGTAAGATAACTTTCGTGAACATTGATGCCGGACTCCTGGGATGGGATTTGAACCTGGAACCTTTGGCTCCGAAGTCCAACGTTCTACCACTGTGCTACCATCCGCCCCACTTAATGCTCCGAGTGATGTTGCCATTTGTCCTTTCCGTAGAGTACTGCAGGCATATGAGGTTGCCATTTCTGTCCTTTCCGTAAAGTACTGCAGGCATATGAGGTTGCCCAAATCATGTACAGAAAAGAACTCATTGAATATTTGCTCAAAATAATAGATAATGGACACGGATGGTAATAAAAATGCACTGGTTGATAGATGTGTAATTAAAATTCGTTTGCTCACAGTTGTAATCCAACTTTTTCAGTCGAGACGACGGGAAATTTTACGCCATATTTTGTGAACAGAAGATCAAAGCGATCACCGAAACCACGATGCTTCTACACTCAAATATAAAATATGCAGTCGACGACAGCCTTGTTTGAATATATAATGATGTTGGAATGT
>JAUTBT010053097.1:0-15617 GCA_032361225.1 Lepetodrilus schrolli | reverse complement strand
ATATATATATATATATATATATATATATATATATATATATATATATAGCTGATATACACTATTACGTGTGAATTAGGTCTTGACCGTACACTCATTTTTGGAAGTGGAACTGCTGTATGCTGTATAATTATGTAATTATTAGTATGTACTAATGTGTTAACGTACGGGAACGCAACTGTCCGGATAAACGAAATAGTAGTAGCAGCAGCAGTAGTAGTAGTAGCAGTAGTAGTAGTAGTAGTAGTAGTAGCAGTAGTAGTAGTAGTAGTAGTAGTAGTAGTAGTAGTAGTAGCAGCAGCAGCAGCAGCAGCAGCAGCAGTAGTAGTAGTAGAAATAGTGTATGCATGTACTAGTATAGATATATCTATTTTAAAAATACATTATTCAATACCTGTTGACAGAAAACTATTGATTTTGTAAATTTTAATCAGATTAGATTGCACTATATATACACTTAATTTGGGGTCTGTACAGACTCCAATACCAGTTAGTGTAGCAATAGCAGAAGCATCCTACAAGAGTTAAATACTGTATGTTGTCATTTGACTTTCCACATGTAAAATAATAGTATTTTAAATATTGAACTTGGTATATATACAATTATATTTGGTCCATATTTCTACACCTATATCATACAATATGTCATGAAAGTGGCTCCAATATTAATTAACTCCAATGATATACATATATACCCAACAAACATAGATGCACTCAAATATAGGATTTCTCAGATTACCTATAAATACCTATGCTATACTCAACAAAATTAATTAAGGGCCAGTAGCCTTTTTAAAACACATAAATATATATTTATATTATCTTAACAAATTTACAAATGTCTCCATGCCCCTGGTATTCTTGAAGAACATGCAGACGCATTGGAAGAATGACACCAGATTCCTCATGAGTCAAGCTGACTTCCTAAATTTGATAGGAAGCTTCCCCACAAAATACCAGCCAGCCCATAATTTATTTTGTCGAGTATATTTTAGCAATGGATACTTGGTTGAATAGATACAAAAGCTACAAACCACTAATTTGTTATCTTCTTATGTACAATCCCAAAAATATTATACATTTTACTATGATATACAATGAGAGTATACATGAGCAATATCCAATTTCTACAGCATCTCAGTGATATGCTTGCAGAGGGATGGAAACCTGTAACAGCTTTGTGTTAATGGTAAAACTGACTAGTGGGGAGTGAGCAGTTCAGATAAAGGCCAATAAGCATACATGATGCAAATATAGAAGAGATTTGTGTATGTTAAAGACATATTATCAAAGATATTGATGCTTGTGTTGGACTAAATCATACCTTCAAATGCGAAGTACATTAATTTTATCATACGTTTAATCGCTTTTGTACCTCAAAAAATATTTTCACCTCTGTAGGGTAGGCAAAATTCCATGATACCTCTCTGATATTAGCAATGTAACTTGATTGGCAGTAAAACGTGAATAGTCCATGCAAGTGTTTTTTTATATTGCTATATGCAATAACATATAAGCAGAAATAACTCTTAGAGGTATGGATCATAGAAAACGCAAAAAAACAGATTTCCATCACTGTTGATGTCATAGTGGTAATTATATCTATTGATAATTCTTTTATTTTACATGTAAATATTTTATTGGGGTTTAGAGCTGCTTAATCAATATAAAAATATTGATAATTAGTAAAACGTGAGGAAGAAGTAGCTTGAAGTAGCATGTGTTTTCAGTCAAGACTTCACCAAACCACTATGTAAGTTAACTATCGGTAATTGTATGCATTTAAAACATGTTTGTGCTAATCATAATAATTATTCAAACATATCCCTCTTAATAACATATCTAACGACTACCGACCTGTTGACCTTTCACAATGATCCATATTAATTGAAAAACTAGACGAGTCTGTTTTCAGGAAAATTCAAAAACAAATTTATAAGCAAGTCAAAACAAATCATCTTAATTATATATTAATTTTGTGGCAATTTTTCACTTTCAGCATTATTTATTGGGTGATAAAACTAAAAGCAAAATTAGTAAGCTTGAACAACTACAATCATGAACTTATGTCCACTTCATTTAAAGACAGTGGTTTTATGATAGCTTCGATTAATGACTGATTTTATGATAGCTTCGTATACAAAATTGGTCATGGAGCATTTTTCTTTAAAATTTAAAAAGTGCAATAACAAAAATATTAAATGAAAATTGGGGGAAAAAATAAATACTTGTGAAAATATACTAGTACTGAAATGGATAATGGCAGATACAATATTGAAAATGATTGAAAAAATATGCTCTCGTTGCCATTGTCAGGGGAAATATATACAATTCCCCGCATACTAACATCATGAAAAAGATAAAATATTATCAGGTCCTCAAATATGGTCAATATTCTTAGTAAAACATTTCTGACGTAGCTTATGACAGATGACAAACATTTCTAAATATGAGTGTGTACGAGTCTGTAAAACGTGATCATTGTAAAACAAAAATCAAGTAACACATTGCAATAAAGGCAATAACTGAGAATGAAAATAATAATTTAAATCTTGATTATTCACTATATAACTATATAACTTACGGGTGAGGAAAGAAATCAAAACATAAAATACATTATATATATATATATATAACCATTGCGTGTAAACGGGACTCGAACAGAATCTTCCATTTGTTGAAATGATATCCTTATGATAAATTAGCTTTGTTTATGTACAAAGACTTTTCTGGTGAACAAGTCAATATGAGATATAGCATTAGATAATTGCTAATCAACATTATTTCCAGATATTATTTCTAGGCTTTGATAAAAATATTCGAATGGAAAATACGCCATGAAAATATCTGTAGACCATGTGCAGTGTGCACTTTGACAATACCGGCACTTGTTGGGACCAAGATAATATGCTGGTTTTGACAGTGTGCTGGTTTGATCAGTTTTACCATGGGTTCCATTGGACTTGGCTCAAAGTCATATGCAGCTAACAGTTCAATCTTTTGCGCTAACGGCAGTCCAACATAGTTACGTTTTGCTGGTTGCTCTGCTATCTTTAAATGTACTATGGCACATTCAATTCAAAGTCATCGCAAATTAGTGAGTATACACAGGACTCAATTTAGCGACTAATTTGGGAGCCATGGCTACCTAATTTTGCATTTGGCGACCAGTATTTCACATATTGTAAGTGTTTCTGGATCTGCAGGAGCCAAATGGCTCCTTGGAAAATTTTGTAACTTTGAGGCCTGATACATGTATAGTATAGTAATCCCATTGATCAACTGTGTAAGTCATATTCAAGTAATAGACGTGCAGACCAGCATGGCAAATTAAATGGCAGCCAATATTGTTTTCACAATGATTACCAGTATTTTAAGCCAGTTAACACGAATTTGAGCAATTCAGTGAGTATACCATGTAGGTCTATAGTATACCATGCAGGTCAATAGTATACCATGCAGGTCTATAGTATACCATGTAGGTCTATAGTATACCATGCAGGTATATAGTATACCACGCAGGTCTATATTATAGGTCTATAGTATACCATGTAGGTCTATAGTATACCATGCAGGTCTATAGTATACCATGTAGGTCTATAGTATACCATGTAGGTATATAGTATACCATGTAGGTATATAATAATCAAATTGATCAACTGTGTACCTGGACTGCATTGGCCAACTAAATGGCAGCCATTGCTTTCATAATTTGCCTCCTAAGCAGGTTTATACTAGGTAAATTAGTAATAGAATAATGCTTCCGGTCCTCTTTTGTGATTCCGATATACAAGCGTGAACTAATGTCGCTGGCCAGGACTTTGAAACTATGCCAATATATACGCAGATTTCCAGAGTACAAAGATGGCGGTATTGCCAGAGTGCACTGCATCATGACCGTTGTACCACGGTTGGTAATGAGGCTTGTGATGATTGCTATGAATGGCTTTTCGTGTGACATTACAATTGGCTATCGTCAGCTGTCAGGGTTGAGCGAGTTGATGCATAGCACATTTAGAGGTTTGACCAGTTCATATCATCGGATAGTAAATGAGTCTCTGGCTGTCTCATGTTGCATACAGTCCCCTATAACTAACATCAGTAAAGACACACAATATATTTGGCCCACCCTCGACATTCTGTTCGAGTATCATTCATTAATAGACCTTTTATAACCTCATATAACTGATAATTGAATAACCCTGTTAGATTACATAGCAATCATAGCAAGACTAAACAATCCTTATAAATAATAATTGTTCCTTTAACATTGGAAACATACTGAGGTAAACAATTCCATATACAAATATGGACTAGTGTCAAAAGAATGCTGTTGGTTTTGTAATCTACTAATTAATGAATGCTGTGCTGACATTGTTGTAGATGAACATTGACAAATCTTTTCTTTTCTTCATAATTGGATAATGCAATGTTCAAAATGATCAAGAAATGCTTCGGCCAAAACAATTATATTATTTGGTTTACATAATTAATTTTTTTTTAAATCAAAAAAGAAAGGATTGAATTAAACAAGAGGATGGAAATTACCGATATTTCAGAAAATATTATCAAAAGAAATATTACAACACAATTATTAGCATAGAATGTCATTTCAAAATCAACATTATTTATCATATTAATATAATAATTAGTCAATACAAAATACAAAATGTCTTTAGCACTAAAAATGCAACGTAATAAATATTAAATTAAGACTAGTGGCAGGAATTTCACACGAGTTATTTTCACTGGGCTATGCAGATCACCAGGGCTGCATTCAGGTTGCACTACAATTACTACACTACACTATGCTACTTGTCTACAAAGTATTGGTTGGCTGAACAGGTTAGTAGGAAAATAGCAGGAAATCGGTTTGCACATGCAATCAGTCCTTTCGCTTCATGTTTTGGGTTTTCCTACAAAACACTTCGGGGTCCAGAATCTTAGTAAAAAGTAGTTGTACATAGTACTACATATACTGGCTGAACAGCTTCTGTAGCACTAAATAGTACTATGTAGAGAAAAGTAGTGCAGCCTGAACGCATCCCTGGTGTTTCTTTCATATCAACCTTGACCCATGATTAGATTAAATGTATGGATCCATAGAAGTTAAACGTTCTCAGAGTATTCTGTTTCCAACGTGTGAAAATCTTGACATAACTTAGGATCTTTAAAGGCATACAGTCACATACGCGGCCATTCTGGACCAAACAGGAGATATGCATTTCTAGAGATAAAAAAAAAAGAACGAGGAAAGCAACTAAAGGATCTACAGTGCTGGACGGACCCCGGTTTCATATCCTCTACCATATTTGATTGTACCGAATCGAATTAAATTAAACAGCAATTTCGACATCAACACTGCTTGCAGTACTATGCACCCTTCCTAGTAACAAATCTCTGGGATTAGTATCAACGTAGCTCGATACTAAACATGTCGTTTCGAAGCCATGTAATATTTAGCTATCATGTGTCATTTTGAAGACGTGTCACTCAAAAACGTGACACATGTCACTCAAAGCTGATATTTCCTCCGTATAACGCCAGAATGAGCATGATTCCGAATCCGGAGAGAAGTCCGAGATTCTGCAACAAGAACACCTGACCAGTGTTGTGACGCTTTCCGCCTTGCGCTTCCGAGGCGCTGTTCATTTCTGGCATCTGGAAATGAAAGTCAGCGAGTTATTGTTTTATGTTGCAGCAGGAATATGTCGCCCATACCTAGCGAGGAAGTTTAAGAATCAGAACTTTGAAGAATACGAATATTGAAAATTTCCAGTGTTCATATATTTAGGACCAACTAAATGAAAATAAACAAAAGTTTAAATGAACTATATATTCATATAGTATGCATGCATTTGGGACAGATGATATTTCGAATAATAATAAAATTACAAATCGACAAAACTTGGCATATTCTTATTTTTTAGGGTTGAAAATAAATTATTTTTATGGTAGAAAACAAATTATTTTTATTTTAGAAAATAAATTATTTGTATGGAAGAAAAGTTGTGTTTTTTTGTTGTAGAAAACAAATTATTTATAGGGTAGAAAAACAAATTATTTTTAGAGTAGAAAATATATTACTTTTGGCATTTCGTTATAACTAGGAGAATGATGTTACTTCGACGGTAGTGGTAGAACTCACCATATCAGCCAGTGATATATACAGGAACATTCCACCGGCAATGGCGAAGACCCAGTCGTGGCTGGAGGTGTTCTCGCCAAGCAGTATGCCCACTGTGAGGCCGAAGTAACACATGCACGCTGACAGGAAGTTGTACAGCAGCGCCTTCTTCACAGTCATCCCGCAGTTAAGCAAGATGGCGAAGTCACCTATGGAAAAAATAAAAAATAAAAAATAAACATTCATTATTGCTTAACATAACACATGTAGTCGGGTGTAGATCCCTGAATTGTAATAATTGACTCAAATTGTAATACCTGCCTTGTATTGTAATAAAAACTGCCCTGAATTGTAATACCTCAAAATATTGCTCGGAATTGTAATAAAAATTGACCTGAATTGTAGAATGCAATGGAATTTTATCTATCCTACAGCGGTGAAAATATTGGAGGGAGAAAAGGAATTATACGTATGCTGTGCATGTACTTAGAATTTTTAACTCCAAATCGGTCCAAAATGACAGCTTATTGCATGCCCTGAATTGTAATACCTCAAAATATTGCTCTGAATTGTAATAAACATTGCCCTGAATTGTAATAATTGACGAACCTGAATTGTAACAAAATTACCCTATATTGTAACAATTCCAACTGGCCTGAATTGTTTCATGCTTATCGACCCAAATTGTAATAACATGGAGTGATGAATAACTGTTCCATTGCCTGGGGGTAATAATGTAGTGCTTTGAGCTGGTGGGTCTGCCAAATTATCAATATTATTATTATTATTACTACTACTATTAGGCATATTAGTTCATTATTGATTATTATTATTATTATTATTATTAATATTATTATTATTGTTGTTATTATCATTAGATGGTGAGCCAAATATATGAAGACCTCCATTTGGACATTTACTAAAAAGGGTTGCCTACATATAGGAGGGGGTTGTGGGTGTGGTGATAATTTGGGGGTGAGGTGCAGAAGGAGGGGAGAGGGGGCATGGGGTACCGTATGACTTCTATAACATTTGAATAGAATCAATAACTGATTTTGGACTGCTTAGGAAACTCTATATTACACTAAAGCATAACATTAGTAGGCTAATTTTTTCCCCTTGCAATTTGGAGCTGGAGAAGCAAAGGGAGACCACTCTCTCATCACTCACCCAGTTCGTGTGGCAGCTCCTCGCACATGACAGCGAGTGACACGCTGATGCCGGACAGCGTGCTCTGGGTGAAGGCCGTGCCGATGGAGAGGCCATCAATGAAGTTGTGGAGGCCATCGCCGAAGATGATCATCCATGCCAGCGGCTTGATTTGGTGATGACTGTGTCCAGGTGCCGCCTTCGACGATGAATAGTCCTGAAACAGATAAAAGCGGGTAAAATTTACAATCTGATGAATTTTAACCCTCTCCATGCTGAAGGCAACCAGAGATGCCCTGCATCAGTTTTCCTTGGTTTTATTTGAAATGTCCTGTTCTATTTACTTGAGTTTAGTCATATTATCGTTTCTTAGTTTATGACAGGAGGAAATCATTTTGCTATAGGATAATACTTACCCGACAACATTTTATATTTCTATTAAATCTTTGCAACTCCAAACAATTGTAAAATATAATATTATTTGAAATTGCTTCGATAAATTAATTAATTTGAGAAGGAATCATGTTTGTTTCTGTAAGTAGTTCTTTATTACTTTACTACATATTTCCACATTGATTATGTAAATACACAGGAATGAATTAGTAAGTTGGACAATTTTTTCCAATCCATTTCTGACGATTAATTAAACATAAATTAATGAATAAATAAACAAAAATGTAAGCGACAAACAATAAAAATAAATAAGGATTTATTTTTTTTAAACTGCATTTAAAGAACCTTTCCTCTTAAATGTTCTTCCTCGATTTTTTAAAGGCACCCACCTCCATCTTGTCGTCGCCATTGAGCATGTCGTCGATGACGGCGTTGTCTTGCCCATACGTGGAGTCGTCGCTGCTTTTGTCCAGCAGCTCTGTCTGCTGTTGCTGCTGTTGAGAGCAGGAGATGTTGTTCGGCAACGTGGATGGTTCCTTATAAATCTGCTCCTGGTTCATCGGTGTCAGCTGCTTCACGGAGCAGACGATGTCCATCAGACCGGGACGCGACCCTTTAACATCGTTGTCATCGCGTGTCGCCGACATCTGGTTGCGAGTTTTCTGTCGCATCATGCGTCTCTGGAAAGTCAGAGAGAAATATGCGGTAATATAGCTTTAAGCCCTGTGTGGGGGAGAAAAAATGCGTTAAAATAATCTTTTTAGTTAATTTTTAGAACTGTACCATGATAATGTTATTGTGTTTTCTTTAATGATGACTGGAAATAAATGGTGGATATACATATATTTATTATTTTTAATTACTATTCCCAAATTAATTTAATTCACCATTAACGAGTTAAAGCCTGAATACCTCACATATAACAGGGATCACGAAGGAAGACAATTCATGGACAGTCAAAGCAATGGCTTTATGATTTATTCGGGGACATTAACATTTGCCAATACAACTCTGCATAATATCTACGTGTGTACAGGTAGTATGTGAATTGCAAAAATAGTAAATTACTTGAAAATGGATATCTAAATTGCAAAGTTCCAATGAATTGACCAATTTCTCAGACTCAAAACAAACGAGTGATATGCATCAGAAATTGATATTCACCCTCTCCATGCTGCAGGCAACCGGAGATGCCATAAAGAGAATTACCTGTGCCTAATCCAGCAGGGAGAGGGTTAAAAGTAAGCATTGTAAGTGCGTTATTGCTTTACATCGCAACAGGAATCTTTCACCCATACGAGACGATGATACAAGAAGAAAACTCATAAATTACCATCAGCTACAGAAAAGTGCGAAAATTAACTCCAATTTTAGCAAGTGTTATGATTATGCCACTAATATTATCACTAAAATTAAATGGGTTAGTGTAGCATTTACAATAAATATAGAAATTGTTTCTTTAGCTATCCTTCATAGGACAACACACTGAAAGGACCCACCACCTGGTTCTGTGACTTTTAAAGACAATTAATAAACTACAAGCACACGTTCTGCCAGATTACACAGCATCAAATTCGTACGTTTGACTTTCGATTCAAAGTTCGTGGTGCAGATGTTTTTCCCTGTAACAAAGATTATCCATCTGAATCCAAACTACTTTTTATGAATGAAAAAATAATACAAAGAAATATACTGACATTATATTTTCCATTTGATTTTTGACAAAATTTCAAGTGTACAAATAATTCAAAACCATTAGTTGAAGATCGACCTGGTTAAACATAATTAATAACTGCTTACTCCTCGTGAAGTTGAGAATGCACGCAGTCAAATGAATGCACACAGATCCATTGCTTTGAGTACTAATATGTGTCAGGGGGCAGGTGGTAGCGCAGTGGTAGAACGTTGGACTTCGGAGCCAAAGGTTCCAGGTTCAAATCCCGCCCCAGGAGCCCGGCATGAATGTTCGCGAAAGTTATCGTTCTGACGTAATATTGATATGATGTGATGTTTATACAGTGGCAATGCAGTTATCATTCTTGGTCTCGTCAGTACCAGCCGATGCTCACAGGCATACTGCAATATTTAGCACTATGGATGTTGCGGGTTTCTAAAATCCTGTTTCTTACAAGTTTAATTTATGTATTAAATATTTGTTTAAATAATTTTAACTTTAATTTTTGTTGTGAATTTATTTAATTTTTTTAAATATTATTTAAATTTTTTTTTATTAATATTTGATCTTGTAGTCTTACCTCTTTCCAGTTGGCGAGGATCCTCATGATTTTCTCCGTCAGGAAGAAGAGGTAGATCCCGCCCATGATGGTACTGGCCTTGTAGATGTACATCTTATTTTTCTCTTCATCATCCTCACTGACCAATCCAAATGCCTGAAATCGATACAAAAACATGCAGTTCTTAACACGCGGGCAACGCTCTCCAGCTCCATGCTGTGAGACACATGCGTCCCAAGGAGAGACCAGTCTGCCAAAATCAGCTAAGTTGGAAGGCGACTGTCAAAGCAGTAAACCCCACCACCACAACAACACACAGGGAATATCTCCACAGACATTACAAAGCGAGAATAGCAACGGAAATATTTTTGTCCTCACAGACCTACATACATTGACCAACGTCGAGGTCACCAAGGTCATGACAGGTCAAGGTCACCAAAGGTGTCACAGAAGGTCAAGGTTAACATGGACGTTACTAAAGGCTGGTCACAATGGACGTCACAAGGTCGAGGTCACCACAGACGAGACTGATCAAAGGTTGCAACAACTGCGACAGGTTACGGTCACCAGTCAGGTCAGAAGGTCACCAGTCAGGTCAGAAGGTCACGGTCACGACTCACCTCTGGGATAAGGAAGAGCAGCCCGCTCCCTGCAAGTGCCCCGACCGCTAGCGCCACCATGAAGATGAGGATCTGCTTATACGACGCCATCTTCATGCACGGCAGCACGATGACTCCCACCAGCGAGCACAGGTTGATGAACGTCACGAACAGGAAGCCGTAGCCCCATGCTGCAATGTGGGTAAGACTACATTGCCATAGCAGTCATATTTAACCCTCTCCCTGCTGGATGAGGCACAGTCACAGCTATTCAGCTATCTCTGGTTGCCTTCAGCGTGGAGAGGGTTAATACTACATTGTCATAGCAATCACATTAATTCTAGGATTTGATAGATTTTACATTCTATTATTTCCGTTTCTTATTTTAACTGCGGTTTAGAGCCGCTTTCAAGATTCTTTCACTGATATCACGACTTTTCAGTTTAGGGCAGGAGGAAACCTGCAACACCCGTAGCACTGAAAGCTGCAGTAAAATTACACTATTTAAAAGAAGATGGTTTCGACTTTGAGACAAAGATTGCTTTAAACAAATATTAGATATTGTGATAAATGTCTTTAGATATTTTTTTTTACGGTCATAGGAATATAGTCTGGCAGGTAATGTTAGAAACCCTTGTATGGTACTGTTACTAAAAAACTATTTAATGTAAGTCACTCAAAGTTAGCACAGTATTTTGTAAATACGTGTACCCAACCAGTTCCAATATTACAGCTTCGTAGATCGCCGAGTAAAACTTCTGTCTATTTGACCTCTTACTATTATTTCACTTCACAAATATATGGAGGGGTGCCGTGTAATCATGTAACATCAATTTACATAAATTCAAACACCAATGACAATTAGTCACATGACAATATCATGAATATTCCTATCAGCCACGTACTGAGACGTGAAACATATCGTTATCAACAGTTATGTCACGCACGTTTTATTTGACATCTCAAGATACACTATCCAAAGCTTTCATTGCTTAAATTTCTTTGGAGATAACCCTTATTATTGATTAATGAATTTCATGTGATCAATTGTCATTGGTGTTCTAATATGTAAATCGTTGTTACATGACAGAACAGCACCCCTCCACATATTTAGCCAAAGTGCAATATACAGAAATAGTAGTAGGTTAAATAGACAGAATTTTCATTTGGCGATCTACAAAGTTATAATTTTGGAATTGGCAGGGTATATGCATTTCATAGCTCTGTGCAAAGTTTTAGTGACCTGTGTTAAATAGTTATTGTGTAATGATACCAAACAGGGGTTTGTAACATTACCTACCAGACTACAGTATAGTGCCACAATAGAAATTGAAGATGTTCTGATACATATGTTTTTGCACATGCAAACGTGAAGATAAATTTAATATTTTTTAATAATTTATGAAAATATTTTTTTATTACAAATATGGATAACTTCTAATAAACATTGTCAGCACGTGTTACTTCAAAGAGATGACATTGAATGACTGGATTGAAAACCTCACTTGACAATGATGATGGTGGCGTGTGATGTCTATGATGTTTGTTGTCACTGCCACTGCAGTTCTGTGTCAGGAGGTAGAGCAGAACGGGTGCCATGTCCTCCAGTGACGTCTCGTTGATGACGCTGGTGGGACCCAATTTGTACAGATGGAACACATCCTCTATAGTCAAGCACTGCAACAACAAAAAATTATTTATTTATATTTTTATCTATTTATATCTATTTATATCTATTTATTTATATCTATTTATTTATATCTATTTATTTATTTTATTTATTTATTTTAATATTTATTTAAATATTCCTTCCATCCATCCATCCATGTATTTATTTATTTATTTATTTATTTATTTATTTATTTATTTAATTATTTATTATATTTATTTTTTTTGGAAATTGGGGATTTAGAGCATGTCAGTTTATAATGTTAATGGGATTATAGCTTCCAACATATTTTTATTATTTTATTTTTCTTGAAAGATTATTTCACTTAAATATCATGGCTTGTCAGTTTAAGGCAAGAGTAAAACTGCAACATCCATACATTTTTTTACTTCGAGGCCAAAGCCCTGGGTTCAATTCCCGTCCCAGGAGCCAAGTATCAATGTTCACGAAAGTTACCTTTCGGACTCGATCATAATAGGATGTGTTGCACTGTGGCAATGCAGTTATCATCCTTGGTCTGTCAGTACCAGATGGTTCTCGCAGGTTTACTGCAACATTCAGTGCTACGGATGTTCAATGTTTACTCCTGCCATAAAGTGGCAAGCCGTGATATATGTGAACAAATTTAAAGTGGTGCTAAACCCACTTTTATAATAAAATAAAATAAATAGTATATTGTAATTATTTAATAGTATTATGCAAATATTGGTAAATTTAAATTCAATTAACTGCATCTGGTAAGATATGGATGATGATAAAATCAGAAATTCAACATAAACTTACGGGTGAAAGAAACTATACTAAACTATAATTTCGGTATAATAATTTTAAAAATCGTATCTAAAAATAATATTTTTCCTTCGGGAATAATTTACTTTCTAATTATGTAATATTAAGCAAAGCAGATTTCAAGGTTCAAATCTCTTATAATACCTCCAATTCCGAAATTATACAAATACAATAAATATGAAAATGAAAGATGAAATATTCTAAATGATTAATATAATGAAATATTCTAAATGACAAACACAAGTTCACATGTATACACACACACACACACACATGCATGCACACACACACAACACACACTCCATGTGAATATACACGGTCTGACCCTGCTAGGCTCAAAGTTCATGTAACAATGATAAACACATGTCACCAGAATAGTCAGTTCAGATTACAATAAAATATGGAAGTATTGAAAACCAGTTGGACTTGCGGAAAATATAGCTTGTTGCCCAATATACTTGTGTAGACAAATCAATACTCATATCACCCATACTGATCATGATAATTAATATGTAAATAATTAAATATGTTTAATTCATATCATCTGACTATTGGAAGCAGATGTAAGCATGGTGAACCAGATGTTGACACTAAACATATCATATGGTACAAAGGATAAAATATATGGTCCAGTATTGGTTATGAACGGCCATACTATTAGCCGATTCAGCATGATTAGTGTGATTAGGATAAATAGACAATACATTTCCACTACCTGCCATGAATAGATAATTTTACAGAATAACGTTTTAGCAAACATAGTATATTACATACCGTTGAATCTTGAAACTAATGAATAACTATGGTATAGATATGAAATGTATAATGATGAATATTATTTTGTTGTTTTGTTCAACAGCTGTTCGTTACTTCCAGACATAATGGGTGTAAATTAATATCCAAATCATCAGGACTAATTTCAGACCAGTCACCACAACCTCATTAAAATCAGATACGAAACTGATGCTCAGATATTTGGACAGTTGCTACGTTTCCAAAAGAATGTCAAAATGTTTAAGGAAGGAAACAATTATTTCATTTTAATTAGATTTAGTGAACCGTTATTTCCAACATTATTTTCTTATACTCAATATTGATAACATTTGTTATCAATATTTAAAAATACAGAACATGATCAAGATGATAAATGTAGATCTCCATCTGAATTCTCAACCACATTATTGACATTATTACGATGATGATGATGATAATGACGGCAAAACAACCTTGCTATTTGGCCTTACAATGAATAATTGAAATAAAGTGAAAGTCAATCCAGAAAAATCAATTCACCATTTCTCAAGCTGTTGCCAATAACCCTTGTCTTAAAACATTTTGCATTTTATATGATAACAGCAAACAATCACAGATTAACTGGTCATTTTGGACTGAATTGTAGTCACAAATACAAAGTATTTTCACTTAGCATAGCATTCATACTATTATTATTTATGGATTGTACATCTCAAGAAATCTTTTTCACCTGTAAAATAGTTGACTCACATTGACGACAACAATGGACATTGTCAACTTCACTCATACAGACTATACTGGTAATTAGCAACGTTGACAATCGGAATTTCACAGTGAAATTAGCGACTGCACTCTTTACCACTTTACTGATGAGATAAAAAAAAGATCAGTTTATGCGCTTCCGAATGAACTTCCATTTCCCTTCCCATCCATGATTTTACCTGAGAAAGTGTATTATTGTGAATTGGTGCTATTCACGGTTAATTAAATAATATTAAAATAATGACATATTGGTAACTATCCGTAATGTTTGTTGAATTCAATACTTGCTTAAAAACAAATTAAAATAGTAATATTTGTTAGATCATTAAATCGGTCAACCATCTGTGATTGTATGCCTTTAAACACAAAGTGTGTATATTTCATTGTATATTGGTGATAAATATTATCTGTATTAGATACACAGTGTTACATTACCATGTGTAACCATGGTAACTAGCAATAATCTGAACACTGAGATGTTGAACCCTCTCCCTACTGGATTAGGCACAGGCATTGCTCTTTGGGGCATCTCCGGTTGCCTTCAGCACAGAGAGGGTTAAGCATATGTTGCTATTATGTCATATAGTTAGTGTGTGTGCGTGTGTGTGTGTTTGAGGGGTTAACATCTGAATGTGGTACAGTGGTGTCATAACTTCACTCAAAACATACACAAACACATCAGCCCAATTTCCAAGGTCAGTATGCATGGTATAAAGAGTCTGACACCCAATTTTCACTAATTCTATTTATTGAGTCTATTTTAAAAGCCTGCAAGTGATATTACGGCCATGCTGTTCAAGCTAAAATGATTTCCCTGACCAAATTTCTGACCTACATTGTCAATTTTTTTAATTATTTTTTTTAAATTGGGGTTTAGAGTCACTTTCAAGATTCTTTCACTTATATTACGACTTGTCAGTTTAGGGCAGGATGCCGGGCCCCCTGGGTGGGATTTCAACCTGGAACCTTTGGCTCCGAAGTCCAACGTTCTACAACTGCGCTACCACCCGCCTCCTAAAATATTTAATGTTCTATTCCAGTCACCGGAAAAAGCGAATGCGACAGATCCAGTCGAAGATCAAGAGTGGGAAGATTGACATCAAGGAAGACGACCCTTTTGAGCTATTTATAGCCGCTACTAACAT
>JAUTBT010053086.1:0-15617 GCA_032361225.1 Lepetodrilus schrolli | reverse complement strand
ACTTATATCACGACTTGTCAGTTTAGGGCAGGAGGAAACCCACAACATCCGTAGCACTGAATGTTGCAGTAAACCTGAGAGCATCGGCTGGTACTGATGCCGGGCCCACGGGGCGTGATTTGAACCTGGAACCGTGGCTCCGAAGTCCAACTGTTCTACCACCCGCCTTACCAAATAGGTAGATGTATCCTGTGGTAATGTAAAAAAGTAATATGCTACTTTTTTTGTTTATGTTTCACCGACTGACAGATAAAGGATGAGATAATAACTACATTGCCACGGTACGGTCAGAAAGGTAACTTTCGCAAATATTGATGACGGGTTCCCAGGATAGGATTTGAACCCAAGGCCTTTGGCCCTGAAGTCCAAATGTTCTACCATTGTGTTTCCCCATCCCACCCCCAAAGGATTATTTCCCTCTTGATGCTCTTATTTTAGATTGAGAGGCAAATACATACCCTTCTTCCTTGGTTTCTCCAGCAACTATTAGCTCGTCCATCTGGATGTCTGTTTGTGGGGTTGTGTCTTCCGTCTCAGCTTTAGCCTCTTCTTCAACCATACTATAGACAAAAAAAAAGAGTTGCTGGTGTATAGAAGGAACTCATCTGCATTAAAGAATTTCACTTCATCACACTCTCAGCTGGGCTAATTATATTCAGTCTCAGCTGGGCTAATAATATTCACAGAAGAAAAGAAAAAATCAATTTGATTTTCAATTCATTAAGTAGAAAATAAATGTGGTTGGATTTATATAAAGGTCCCACTATCATGATTACTTATATAATTTCATCAATAATAATTTCTCACAGCAAAGTTTCAAGGGGTGTTCCTTTCACCACAGTACAGTGTTCAGTGTGCTCTGGACAGACAATTTTGTCAATGGAACGACTTGCAGACTGTCCAGAAACTGTGCGGTCTGTACTCGCTGGCGAGGTGGTGCAGACCTCGCAGGGAAAGTACGGAGACGTCACACACCTAAGGCATCTAACAGCACTGTTTGTCGCCATCTTCCTTGCGCGATACGCGTGCGAGTCGTTCCTTTCACTCAGTACAGGGTACTGGAGTGACTTCACCTGTCTGTCCGAGAACACTTCGCACAGTTGAAAAGAACAGGGTCCCAGTTAGCTATAAGTAAGGGACGTAACTCTGCACAACATGGAATTACTATGGGTGGTCAAGGTTCTAACATTTTTGTAAGTTAACTGAAATTACCAGTAAATATTACAAATGTATGGAGGCACTTACGGCTCCTCAGTGACACGTGACTTCTCGGACGGCTCCTCAGTGACATGTGACTTCTCGGACGGCTCCTCATTGACATGTGACTTCTCGGACGGCTCCTCAGTGACATGTGACTTCTTGGACAGTCTTCCTCTACGTTTCTTGCCAGTGGATGGTGGATCCTGTACAACTCTCGGAGTGCCGCCTTGCCGTCTCCTGGATTTCCTCTGTCTTCTTCCTCGTCGTGGTGTCTTTCTCTCGGGCGTCTTTTTACTGAAGAAAAGAATAATTCATATTGCTATCAAAAGTGAGAACAATTTTGAAATAAAAAAAATATTAATATTTGTGCACCTTTATCACAATGTCTGGAATCTGCTCTCATCCTCTTAACCCTCTCCATGCTGAAGGCAACCTGAGATGCCATAAAGGGCTGTACCTGTGCCTAACAACATTTTCATTAAAGTTATCTTTATCTTATGTTTTGTGAAAATATATTTCCTTAAGTAAAATATATATTTTTAAAATTTAATTTCAAACTTATCTTAGGCATGCCATCAGGGCCCTACATTCATGACACGTGTCAGACATGAAACTACTTGCCATGTTGGTAAAGGGCTTGTTAATCAGGGCTTCTTAATTGTCTGCATGTGGATAATATCTGTCGCAGGCAGACTGAAAAACGTACATTTTCTTTGGTGTGGTCTTCTTGTTTCCTCTGGTCTTCCTGCCATCATCAGGCTTTGGCTCTGGGTCTTCTTTGTACAGCCGGACCCCGTAGAAGTACCAGTATAGCGCCCCCTGTCCATCCTTACCCATAGACTCAACCCTTAGGTTATCTCCATCCAGACCCTGGAAGGAGAGATGCTGGGGTTAGTTCTTGTGGCTTTTAAACTTTGTAACTTTTTTATAATTTAATATTTTAATTTTATCACGAGATAAAAAATGGAAAAATAGAATAAAATATGAAAATATTGAAAACCAGTGGGACATGTGAAAAATGTAGCTTGTTGCCCAATATACTTGTGTAGACAAATAAAATCTACATACTTTCAGGTAAAATACATTTGACCATGAAATATGTCAACAAACCATGATTGTATGCCTTTAATTATTAATCTTTTTACTTATTTGGGAAATAGAGCTACTTAAGATTATTCCACTCGTCACAATTTCCCATTTTTATATCAGGAAGATACCAGCTATTATTGAATGCTACAAATTATTTTTTGATTGATTGCATTATTGATTTATGTCGCAGCGGGAATATTTCACCTGTTCTGCAACAGTAATCAAAATAATTATCAAACCCGCGTGGAGCCTCACCTTTAGCAGGTCCTGGACATCGTCTGCATCCAGGCGGTAGTCGCAGATGACCTGCAGCATCTCCAGCTTCTGTCTGACTGGGAGCATCTGGAAGGTGGTGGAGTCGTCCAACACGTTCTTCTCACCTTGCTCCGCCTCTAACTTCTGCTTCATGATATCCTTCAAGTACACCTCAAAGTTGTACGACCTGTAACGGAGCGACACGTGGGTTAGGAACGGATTTGGAACAGATTGGAAATGAACTGCATTTTAATGAAAATTTCAGGTGTGGCACCTTTAACATTGTATGCAGGTAAACTGCATGGGTTAGGAACAGATTTGTATCACATTGGAAACAAACTATATTTCAATTAAAATTTCAGGCATGGTGCCTTTAATATTGTATGCAGGTAAACCTGTAAGGATTAGGAATGCATTGGAAACAGATTTGGAACAGATTGAGAATGCAATACATTATAGCGAATAATTTCCGGTGTGGTGCAGTTGTATGCAGTAAACCTGTACAGGCTAGGAATGGAATGGAAAGAGATTTTAAATGGATTAGGTTTGAGTGAGGGAGAAAAAAAAATGAGACAAGGTGGGGGCTTTAACTCTCTCCCTGCTGGATTAGGCACAATCACTGCTATTTGGGCATCTCCGGTTGCCTCCAGCATGGAGAGGGTTAATAATATATCATTCAGGCAGCTAAAGCTAAAACATTCAGATAATTGTGTGCATACATTAGCAGAATTCTATTAAGAACTATTTATACAATGCTGAAAAATAATTACAAGTTGCACATAAACTATTACATTACTTACAGAAGGAAAAGGAAAGGATTTTGAACTCACTTGATATCATTCCTTCCATAGCAGCCATTCAACAGCTGCGAGATCAGGTCACACATCAGCATACTTCCTTCTGGCGTCCCCGATGCTAGCAGTGCCTCTTCCAGCTCCTAGAAACACAAAACAGTTTGATTGTTTTTAATGCATAAAACTAGGGTTGCCACGATATGCCAGCCTCACGATACAATATATATCGGGATACTGGTTTTATATAAAGTTTGAAAATGCGTTTGAGTAATATCATTAAATGAAGCACTGTGAGCCTGTGTAGGTTATTTCTGTTTATGTTCAGTACAAATCTTGAAGAAACAAAGTGAAAATCTGAAACATTTAATAAAGAAATAACACGCTTATTAAATAACCATACACATTATTGAGAATACATTCTTTTTTTTTAAATAAAAAGCTAAACGCATCGGTGTGAACATGCGTTTTTAAATCAATCTACAATATAATTATGAAAAAATTCACAAATAGTACATCACATATTAGAAGAATATTAGATTTGGAATTTCTTTGGTTTGAAACCCGCAACATCCGTAGCGCTGAATGTTGCAGTAAACCTACGAGCATCGGCTGGTACTGGATGATAACTGCATTGCCACTCTACAGACAGAGCATCATATCAATATCGTGTCAGAAAGGTAACTTTCATGAACATTGATGCCGTGCCCCCAGGGCAGGAATTGAACCTGGAACCTTTGGCTCCGAAGTCCAACGTTCTACCACTGCGCTACCACCCGCCCCCGAAGAATATTAGAAGGTGATTCATTGGTACATCAGTGAATTGTGGCAGCCCTACATAAAACTAAAACCAAAAGAAACCTATAATAAATTCCATGATGGTACACTCAATACAATTGACTAGATGCAGAGAGGCATGTGTGGGTATATGAAGAAGAGCCCAAGCAAATTGAATTTTTTTTGCCTGTTCAGTTTTTTTATTATAATATTAATGGTGCAAATTATTAAATTTACAAAAAAATGGCTTGGCCGTACAAAATAAGAAATTGCAGGTTTTTTGTTTGTTTAATTTGTTATTCCATAAAGTATTTACCGAATATGGGGAGTGATTGCATTTCATGCCAAACTAAAGTGTTGTTCCTTACAGCTCATAGAATTAACCTTCTCTCTGCTGAAAATGTTCTCCTGCAGTGGTTTGCATTTTTCCAGCAGAAAGAAGGTTAATGTTAATCATACACTATTGGTCAATAGAAATTGAATACAAGATTCGGAAGGTTATATTTTAGCTGTATTGCTTGTAATGGTTTATGATAGTGAAGCAAAATGGAAGAATAAAATGGTGTAAAAATACTAAAGAAAATTAAATAGTTAGAAGAAAAAGTTTAGAATTTTGGTAATAACGTTTATTGGCAAGGATGGCAGCATACGAAAACTGGCCCCGATTTCTCAAAACAAACTTGACTTTGAGATTTTGCTCAGTAAAAACAATGGGAGAAATCTCAGCTGGTTATAGTCACTTGCGTCATTAAGTTTTGCAATGACCAATTGTCTTTCTTGAGGGCACCAAATAAAACATTTCCAAATAAATTGATCATTGAATGGCCAACAGAAAACATTAATCTACGTATGAATGATGTTTGAAATTAATTAATTGAAATATGAAATGAAAAAAAAATTAAGACAAATGCACATCCGAAATGTTTTTGCTAATTGCATATGCCAGATTAACTAAATATGAAACTAGCAATCATGGTACAGTTACAAAATAATACATTTATCACCAAAATCATCCTAAGGGAGACAACTTTGTCAAATATAATAGTGCATGTTAATGGTAAAAGATTATATGAGTGTTTCAGTTTCCTGTAATTCAAGATGTAAACAAAAACAAATTCATGCAATAAACCTCAAAAAGAAACTTAATAATTAATAACATACACATAATAATGATACCAATCAGACAGCCATGGAGTTGACATTGAAAATGTAATAATCACTGAAATATGCATTGGTTATTCCAACTCCAAAAGGGAAAGCAAGGCTTATTTGATAAAAGCACACATCCAACACAGTTCAAATCATAGTAGAAGTTTATAATATTGACAACATGTTTACCTGGCATATTTCTAATAATAGAACCGTACATAATTAATGTGGCGGTGCAAACACCATTCCCATAAGCTTGTTACATAATAAAACAACAAAATCGCATTTTGTTTACCTCAATATCAAAATCCGGAAGATCAAATGCAGCCCGAAAGAGGGAGCAAAAGTGTGCAACACACGGTATTTCCCACCACTTGCGGATTTCTGAAATCGAGAAAAATCGCGTCAATTAATTTTGCATTCCACATTTACCAGGTCAAATGAACAATAAACATAAAGAACACCAAGACAGGTAATTTCGGCTGCAGTGACAAGTGCATATGTCAGATATTTACCATCTAGGTCTTCTAAGCTGTACGTAGGTTCCAAATCCAGTATTTCGGAGCTTTCAAGCTGCTCTGATACTTTTGTTTCTTGTTGTTCCTGCATTTCTTCAGGCTCGGGCTCGGCCGTGGCATTTTCGTTGACTTCCATGTCATCATACTCAGAAATTTCTTTTTCCACCGCTTGCTCGGAGTCCGGTGCTTCGGCCTCCATTTTAACTGCGTGAGAAGAAGTCTTGAATAGTTATTCCGGATCAGAAACTATTCTAAGGCTTAGATTGACATGCACTCATGAAATATGTTGCTCCATTTTCCTGCTTATTCGGGAAACACTTTCAGCATTTTCCATCAGCGCATGCACGATCGCGATCTCGTATCACTTGACGAGAAAGCGGTGTATTCTGGGAACTTGCATGTACGCATTTCCACACGACAACTGTACATTGTTCTTTACTCAGCTGTAACGCTTTAACGGTTCTTTTATTGATGCCGTTATTGTATTGTGTGCAGTATTCATTGCAATAATCTATGCAATTTTAATACCCAGTGTACATAAATATTTATTATTCTAAGTATAACATCTCAAATACCAATGTAAAACATATTTGATCATGAATTAACACTGAAACAGTTTAGCTTTACACAAACCAAAATAAATATGATTTTATTATCAGTACCGCCTCTGCTTTTTCAACAGCGTTTTCATAAGTGACCTATTTACGTTACACAAGTTATCCTGTTATTGTTACTAATTCTGGCTTAATTATATTTTCCAGACAAAATTTGCGTTCGTCATGAATTGCAGACGAACGTAGCGTTGCGTGTTAAACTGTTAATTAAAATGTGAAGTTTGTTTAACTTGAACATATTGAAATAATTAATTTATTCAATTTTTTTTAAAGTAGCAAATATAAAGTGAAAATATTATTTGGTTACTATTTTTTGGTATATATAGATATATAAAATATTTAACATACAGCTGTCTAATTTTCGGGAATATGTTTCGCAACCGCTAAAGAATTCTGCATTAAATTAAATATTACTAATATCTGGAAAGAAAAAAAAAATTAATAACATACTAGGATACTAACAGTTCTGCTTTGTCATTACCGCATCTAGTATATACTGATGATAAAAAGAAATATAGATGTAAAACAGCATCGGAATTAGTAGTTAGTTGATTCCATGGTTTATGGATCCACCAACCCGATTGCTTGCACTTTGGAAAATAAAAATAATTATTTTTATTATATTTCACCGATAGTGTACAAACCTAGCTTTAGAAAATTATAATAATAAATGGTGAAAGAACAAGTCGTATAGACCATCACTGGACGCGAACAGAGACCGGCAGGCAATGATTGATACAAAGTTGAAGTCAATTTCATTGGTCACTGGTAAATATGTATAAGAAAAGTTTCTAATTTATAACAATTATTGCTATTGACAAGCACTTCTTTGAAAGTTATTCTACATTCAAATCTGAACAATTTATGTGTACTGGTGTTTTTAACAATTATTGACAATTATATTGATATCAGTTATCAGTTATTTTATGTCAACTGACCATTAATTATCTCCAATTATTATTATGTTTATATTTGACCCGACCGACTGACCAAAATATCAAATTATTTTTATTTATATGTTCGACCGCCCGGGAATCAAATAACTACGGCATTGAGGGAAAAACATAAACAATTGATTTAATTGTAAGTAAACTGTTAGGAACCTACTACAAGTGTAAGTAGGACACATTTATATCACTACAATACTCGAGCAAATATAGTAGTGATAAAAGTGATTCCGGTGTTTGTAGAGGGTTCTTAAAATTTGACTTACAACCAATTGTAGCTACAATTCTTCTGACCGGGGCATAGGATTTATAAATCTAACCAACACAATTGAAACAACATACTCATTATCCGGGACCACGCGCGCCATTTTGTAAAACCTACTCGTAACTAATTAATTGTAAATCACCTCTGAATAGTTTGTTTTCTTGGTATCTCCTGTTCTATCCACACTGGTTGTTTTGCTTAGGAAGTGCCAATTTTGGCAGCATCCATGTTTGTTTGTGATTACTTGTTTACTTTACGGCAATACACGATAAATGCGTATTATATGTGTTTGGTCCATACTTCATAGTCATTAGTCGTCTTTAATCGTTGTATTGGTTGTATTACGTGACGGCCGATAACTATTAAAACATGTGTATCTAATAGTTCATGCTTTTTACTTTTAAGTTAACAGGCGAAAGACAGGGTAATTCGTGATTATTATTATTTTGCGTTAAAATGAAAAGACCGCGACTGAGAAATGTCTTACTAACTTTTAATATTGCACTTGTGTAGTTCAAGATCTCAAATAGCTTTAGGGTCTACTCACCTTTTACTATCAGCCGCTTATTAACTTATTAACAACAAATCTATCAATAAAAAATACAGTATAATAGTGCTATTTTCGGCTACCCGCACACAAAATTATATATGATGGGAGTGTGATTCATTTGAGATTCGTTAACTAGTATATTAAAACTAGTCGTACGACTGCTATTATCATCACACTAAAAATTTTACAAGATGGCGGTGAGTTGTTGAAGAACTTCAGAACTTATGTGTTCTTTCAAATCGTGTAACTGAAATCATTTCATTTGTATTACAATTAATAGTATTGCCTAATGTCTTCGTCGATATTTGATTATTGCACACGTGATTTTTTTTCGTTTGCTTGAAATATGGCCATTGCGCAGCATTTCAAAACAAACTGCATATGACAAAATTGTTTTGATGGTTGCACGAGTCGGCGTAGCATAAATTTGCCTCCTGTGGCATTTTGGTTTCTGAAGATTATTAATGATTTTCTTAGCCACCACGAGATGTAATTAGTTACAAATGAAAACATGAATGTATTTGACATGTTCCTGTCAAGAATGTATAAGCAGCTGATAAGTGGTTGTTTCAATTTGGAAATATTTCGTAGGATTTGTCGTAGGAAAGCGTAGAAAATGGCTGTAATTTGTAGGCAAAATAGCCTGTGCTCACTCAATCTGTCAAAATCCAGAACGGTCAACCAAAATGTCAACATTGATCAACTGTTGAACATGTTGGCAAATAAATAAATAAAACCATATATTAGGTGATTGTTTATTTTCATAAGGCAAAAATGTAACACTAAATGGTCAACAAAATATCAAACAATATTCAACCCAAAGTAAATGTTTAAATAGATATTGTGGGTCTGTTCATTACTTACTTACATTTGCTAATTACACATTGTTTTCCATACATGGTCTGCGGTGCAATCTGCCCGGCACAGATCCGTTATTAGGCTACTGTAAATCATCAACTTTTCGTGTCATTAAGTTTAGTGAGTGGTAGTGTATCGTCATATTATCAACATGAAAATTTAGCAACCTCATTTATAGAAATAATTTTAATGAATTCTTTGTATATGCTGTTATCTTACATTTTACATTTTGTAACTAGGTCTGTACTTGAGGAACTGAACCAAATGGATGAATTTTTTTTCGATACTTTTATCGGTACCATGAAGTTCAAATAATGGAAGAAAAACACAGAACTAGGCCATGACTATGACAACCCAATGTAAAAGATATCCATAACCCAATGTAAAAGATATCCGTAAACAGTCCATTCCGTCCGGAATCTCAATGGTTCCATTTAGTGAAATGATATGGAACCACTGGGAACCCGGACGTGTTCACTCATCAACCATCATGGGTGCAGCCATTTTGTTGTAAGTGCGAATCATCTCACACTATGGGAAGATAACTCAATGTTGTTCCGCGTGCTGACAACCATGGCCGAACACAGGCTGTCCAAAAAAATCTATTCTCATTTGTCATTTGCTTCTTCCATCATGAAGCGTAGTAAAAAGATTGGGGTAGTACCATGTCCGTTTTAAATGACTTATCACCACCGCCATTGCTTTGCATGATCATGTGTCATGGATTTTCTGATTATTATTTTGCTGTTTTGAACTACCAATCCCATAACATAAACAATATATCTTTTTAATCCAAGCTGTGTGCACCCATGTCTAATATCTAATACTGATTTAATAACATGTTTAAATGGAAAATAAATTGCATTAAATGCATCCGGTATTAGATGTAATATTTTTCTCCATAGGTACCGGTATTGGAATCGTGAATTATTGGTATTGTAAAATTAATGTTTTAGATCACAAGCTTTAGGTAGTGACTTACAACATTAATAATACAGTAGTTATATTAAATTCTTGCTTTGCTTGTTGAGTGAAAGTTTTTTTCCATAGGTACCAGTATCGGAATCGTAAATTATTGGTATCATTATCAAGTACTGGTAAAGTTATCGGTGACTTACAACATTAATACTACTGTAGTTATATTAAATTCTTGCTTTGCTTGTTGGGTGAAGGTATATGTGTAACAAGAGCCAATATAGGTAAATTCACACAATATTTGCCACACCCTCAGTATTTTGTTCGAGTCATTTTAAAGATTAGAAAAAGGATGATAACAATAATAATAATAATCTACTACTAATAATAATCTATGTATTACATGAGCAATAATAATAGGAAATGTAGGTAATTTCAGAAAATATTTGTCACACCCTCAATATTCCCTTTGAAAATTAGAACATGGATAATAATAAGAATAATAATAATTTAATTTAGAATATAGATGATGATGATAATAATAATAATAATAAATAATTTAAAAAATAATAAAATATACAAATAATAATAACTTGGTGACATTGCAGATGGCCACTGACAGTCAAGTTCTCTCCTGAAATGAATATCCCTTGATGCTGTGACCTCTGAACTCTGACCTCTGGTTGCCACTGGCTGTAGGCCAGAATGGACCCCAACCACTGGAACTACAACCAGGTGTATGGCAGAATCCCCCCAGCCAGTCTGACCACTGGTCATGGCACCATCAACAGACTGGACTTCCCTCTGATTGACCAGGCTGCCCTGGGATCTGGTGAGTGGCATTTACATTAAAGTGGCACGGTCATCTTTGGACGCAATATTTTATCCTTTAATTATTTAATAATTTTTTTATTAGATTTGTAAATTGTGTAGTGATTTACTAAATCATTTACCGAACAGTGGACACAATATCTAATGTATTCCTCACTTCAATAGATCTATGTTCTGTATGTGACCAACTATTCATGTATTATGTCATCAACGTCAAACTTATGTAATTTTATCAACAAATCATCTAGCTTAGACAAACTACAAACATTTCACTACTATTTCCCACCATGCCTGCTGTGCTTTCTCGCCAGTCTTGCTGGTAGACTAACCGACGCATTCGGAATACCCCGCCAGCATAACCCACAGAAAATGTTGTACAATCAAGCAGTACGCCGCCTAGCTGGGTCAACCGGCATATGTTGCTTCAGTGTGCTTCAGTGTGCCACCCTACCAATCACGTGAACCCGACATTTTGATAATAATTATATTAATAATGTGTATATTTATGATATGTCAAATCCACGGTTAAAAGTATACTCAAAACACAACATATTCCACACCGAATCAACATTTGTAGAATTAATGTTTTCAACATGATTTAGTCACTTTGATCAAATTTGATTTGATTTTGATCAATGTTCAAAATGTTGAATGTATATTTTATGAATCTTGTGTCGTGTATGGGTAAAAGAATCCTGCTGCGATGTAAAACAAATCCTCACTCACTAATCTTGATCTTCATAGAAAGTCACTTTTACTAAACCTTGATATCTGATGTGATTTATATGTTATCTCCTATCAATAGTTACTCTTGTTGATTGTGAGTAATCATGTTCTGCAGCTGCATTTAGTGCTAATCCAGCCACTCTCAAAGTTGTTATATATAAAATTTCTATTTTGTCTGATTATCAAGAATAATTGTGAAATGAAAGTAATTTATGATTTGAAAATAATGTGTTTCAGGTCTGGGCCTCCCCCCGTCTCTGTCCCCGCACTCCAACCTGACGACTCGCTCCATGGGCTCAATGCCGGGCGCCACCTACCCTGGACATCCCATGCACTCGGGAATGTCGCAATTCATCGACCCCATGTCAGAGCTCCAAGGATCCATGTCCCAACCCACGTACAAACCCATGCACATGTCCCAGAGCCCGTTCCCATTCAACAGCCCAAGCAGATCCTCCGTCAACATCCCAGCGAACTTCTCTCCAGTTCGGCACACGCCCATGGCGCCAAGCCCGACCATCGATACAAAACCGACTCTCTTCTCCCCGATGGAGCTGCATTCTAAAGAGCTGCTGTTTACTTCGCCGATATCCCAGGCTTCTTTGGAGTCAACGACAAAAGGCTGGGGTCTGTCCAACTTCCTACCGACGTCATCGAACCCCTTCGGGAGCATCAATGAGCCGCTCCCGAGCGACTTCGGCACGGGACTGTCGCTTTCGCAATCCCAGCAGACTCCGCCTCCCGCTCACAGCACAAGCAGCCGAGTAAGCACCATACAGCGGAACCCGTACTCTGCCGAGATGCTGTTTCCTGAGAGCCCCCGACCGACCAAGACCACATCGTCGTCGCTGCACTCGCCCCGAGAGCAGTCTTCGTTCTCCAGTGGTGCCAGAAGCTACGGGAGGTCCTCGGACGCCGTCCTGTCACCAAAGTCGTCCTCTGTCCAGACCTCGAGCCAAGGGTACACCACGTCGCCCCCGCTGATTGAGGATCTGTCTGCTCACGCTCAGAACCCACACATGTATGGCACATACATCACCTCCTCTGCCTACAACCCCATCTCATCGGCGAACCCTGTATACACCTCGCCCCCGCTCGCAGACATGGACTATGATCCTGTGAGTCCCGCGACTCCGCAGCCTCCGGATCCCAATCCGTTCTCCACCGTGTCGCTCCAGGACCTGGCCGAACTGGGGACGTCCCAGGGATCCATCGCGGACAAGCGGAACCACGGCGAGGCAACGAGGCGAGAGGCGATGATGCAGCAGGAACAGCTGCTCCGCTCCTCCATGGAGAAGTCAAGCCGCTTGCCGAAGGACGCCAGCGGTCACATGCAGGGTCTTCCGTCCCACCACGTGACCATGCAGCACACACCCCCGGGAGTCCACAACGGACATAATGTGCAGGGCGTGTCCAGCCCCATGCAGCAGAGCCCTATCAGCGTGGGCAGTCCCCAGCTGCCCATGTCCGTGTCCAGTCCGCAGATCAACATGCCCATGGGCAGTCCTCAGAGTCTCATGCCCAGCTCCACCGTGGTCCAGGCACCTCCGCCTGTCCAAGCCATTCCCGACTCCACCACAAAACCAAAGAGAGGCAGGGGTGGGAGAGGCGGAGGCGGGCGGTCGAGGAAGAAGAAGGGAGACAACTCTGCGTTCATGGGGAACCTCCAACAGCCACCAATGTTCGGGGAGATCGCTCAACAACAACAACCTCCCCAGCAGACAGCGTTTCTCAACAACCAGGGATACATGCCCGATAGCCAACAGCAGCAGGACTTGAACCAGACTTACATCCACGCAGACCGTTCCCCATCTCTGACACAGAACATGCGGCAGACGTCAGAATCGATGCAGAGGTCGCCGATGGAGGAACCATTTGTCCAGCAACAGCAGCAGCAGCAGCAGTCTGTGTCCAATGCCAGGTTGCAGTCGCTGTCCGACGACCTCCTGAGTCGACACTCGTCCATGTCGTCGCTCAACAGTGGCCACCAGGCATCCCCGATGCAGGATGTGATGACCATGAACCACCAGCAGTCCGTGTTCTGCGACGGCATGGTCGGCGCCGGTCAGCACACCTCGCCGCTGACCAACAACCCATCGCCGCCCAACCAGATGATCCGGAACACGGACAGCTCCAGCATGAACAGCCACTCGGCACTCTCCGACTCGTCCTCGATCGATCAGCGGGGATCCGTGCTAACCACAGTCCGGGAGGCGGACGCCATCATGTCCGGGGACCAGTACGGCATCAACGGCTTCGTGGACGCCACGCCGTTCATGGACTCGCTGACGGACAACCCGCCCGCGACCCAGGCGATGGACTATCAGGGCCACATGTTGTCTCCGGAGATGAACAACCCGGGGTCGTACCAGGACCCCATGAACAACAGCATGCACATGGACCAATTTGGGGGCTCGTACGGGATTGGCCAGGACCAGGCACAGCTGGCTGGACTAGATATGGTCGGCGAAAGCGGCGGTGGCTCCACCATCGACGAGATGACCTTCTCCAGCCTGTTCGGGTCGCCGCTGCCCGAGAAGGGTCGGCAGCGGACCAAGGCGGAGCAGAAGATGATGCCCATCGTCACCATCACTCCCAGTGTGGACCAGGACGACGAGCTGCGCCACCTGTCGGTGCCGCCGCAGTCCGGCTGTGAGCCTGTGTCCCAGAGCAAGGACGATGAACGGAGGAGGAAGGACGGCGGAAGCTCGTTCCAGGACTCGTTCCTCAGCTACCTGATGGGGAAGAAGCAGGAAACCCTGGAGAGTCTAAGCACTGCCACCATCCACAAGAAACCACAGCTGCCCAAGTACATCCCGGAGCCCAAGCGTCCACGACCTCCGACCCCGCAGAAATCTGAGAACTCCTCCGAGGAGGACGGATCCTGGAGTGGGTACTCTGAAAGCGACGACTCCGTGACCAAGACCGTGGACAACGTCAACGTCCGCTTCAGCGACGAGGACTACGACGAGGACTCCAGAGAGCCAGTGGAGAGGAAATCTAAAGACTTGACGATCAGGATTTCCTTGAAGAGGTCGCCGCGAGGAAGAGGAGCAGCTGGTGGTCGCGGAGGTCGGAGGTCGAGGGCCAAAGGTCAGCACGGGGGCAAATGGGGTAAAAGTAAGGGCAGTGTGGGGCTGGGTGAAGGAGTGGAGCCTGAAGTAGAGGAAGAACCCTTTATCCCACAACGAGAACGCATATCGAGGAGGGCGAAGGAAAAAGCAATGGCAAGCAAAAAGAGTGAGTTGGACATTTTCAGTAATTTTCATTACTTATTTGCCAAATGTCATGATTTTGTATTGGTGTATTTAAGGGTTGTATGATATTATTCAATGGTGAAATAAAAATAAAATAAAATAAAACATAATATTTTTTTTTTTTAATGCCTTTACAATATGTATCTATTCATTATTCATCTAATATCTTAACAATATATTATATATAGATATTCATTATTATCTAATATCTGCGTTTCTGTACTGAGTGCAGAGGTTTCCGAATCTGGCATTTCAGAGAAATCTGACTCGGAAAGCAGTTCCGACGACGAGAACATTCACAGCATCAACCGTGACGAAGACTCGGAGAAGGACTACGATTCCGACAAGGACCCTGCATGGACGCCATTTGAAGTCGTGCGTTTTCCGACTTGTACCACGATGTTGTTATGGGCAAAATAGAAAAATCACATGCTACATACAAATTCATGTAGTTTGTCGTATTTGTCATATTTACAGTTGATCCCTGTTAATCCCGAATTCAAATATCTCAACACTTTTTTTTTTATATTGGGAACCAATATCTTACTATGTAAAATGATTCAGATAACCAGAAATTCAGTTTCTGTTTACAGTCGGACATTTCTAGAATCCAAATAGAAAAATTAAGTACAATTTATGTTCAGATATCCGAACGATAAAGCAACCATGTACCTTCGTGTTTGTAGCACAATTATCACTTTTGATATATAAGCATATGTCACAAACTATTAAATGAGCAACATCAAGACAAAAGTTTAATTTATTTTCATTTTGTTAAATTGGTTAACCTTGTCGCTACTGGATTAAATTAGCGTGACGTTCCGTTGACTGCTGAATAAAATCAGCTGGAATTACGTCATCACTGGAGGGTAACG
>JAUTBT010053075.1:0-15617 GCA_032361225.1 Lepetodrilus schrolli | reverse complement strand
TATATTGTATAGTTAATTAGTTCACCGTCACGTATGGGTGAAAGATTCCCGCTGTGACGTAAAACAAAAATTCACACCCACACACACACACATCATTTCGCACATGATGAAATATTCTCATTGTTGTAATGATGAAGTCTAGATCTAAAGCAATAATGTTGTAATATATAGAAACAATGGTATGACCAATTATACATAATTTCTAATATATTGTATTCAAAATCATCACCACCAATAATAATGAATTATTATACCATGACTTGGTAATATTCTTGTTCCACAATGTAATTGCTGACATTGAAAATTAAATGAGCGTGAACCCATGAAAATAACATAACATCCCGATGGAATACTGTATGTTCTAGTCATTTTATCCTAAAATATCTCGACTATTTCAGTCTGCTATGAATTATACATGTTGCTATTTATTTGCTAATTTCAAACACCGTTTATAATCGCTAAGCTAATACAGAAACATACCGAAATAACGACTAGAGCGATGACGTGAACACCGACCATTTTTTAAGTGTGTGGACTATTTTCAAACTGGAAAGATCTAACTATACGTTGTCCCGTGATTAATACAGGGTGTGCCTATCCTTGGAAGTGAATGTCCTTTCTTGAATGACTGTTGGAACCGCACATTTCTTTAGTTTAATCCTTGGATTTTCGTATCCTAACAGTAATTAACAGTCTTTGTTGTTCTTTGTCCCCGTCAAAAGCAGACCTTTCGAAATGGAGCTAGCACAGGACAGCCTGAATATTCTTGGCTTCCATCCTTGCTCGCCACGCTGACATCAGTGGATCCATTGCTTCCTTCTGGTGAAGTAATGTATTCCTGATGTCTTATTTGAATAACTTTTGCAACCCCATGCAACACAATAAACCATATCACTCACCGCTGTCCTCTATGATTACATTGCAAAATGTCTGACGTTGATCGGGATTGACGTCACATGATTCGGATTTCACAACGAGACTCCAAATATGAATAAATGAGAACATAATTTTTAGGGACAGTATTTTGGCTACAACTTACTAATTTTATTTTTGTTTAAATGGATATGCTTGTCCCGTATTTAACCGTATAATACCATATTCAGTTATCACATTTTAGAAGCAGTCTCCTTTAAGCTAAATTCTTGATCTCTGTATAATGTAAACAAAGCATCTAGACTGTTTTGTTTTGTTACTAACTCACACAATTGTCTCCAGGGACATATTATTTCTCAGCCAATCACATTGAATGAGTTGCCACTGTCCATCAAGACCGCTTCATCTTTTAACACTTTCAAGACACAGCTCAAGACTCATCTTTTTCAAATATTCTACTCCTAGTTTTGTCCCTCTGTGACTTTTTAGTTAAGTTTATCATTGTTTCCACTGGATGTAGCGCTCTGAGCAAGCTTATATGGATGGAGTGAGCGCCATACAAATATATTGTATTATTACATTATCATTATTACTTGGTTTGGCAAAGGTAAAGATCAGGGACCCCGTTCTTTTATTTGTAAACATCCGTAAACCATGTGTTTAATAACCTGAACCTCATATTTCCTTACTTTACAATGACAAAATATACCAAACGATATATATTTGTTATAACAATATATCACAGAAATGTTCATTTAAAGAAAGTTTAATCGGAATACATGTTAATAGATAATTTGTTTTGAATGTAAAATAACAACTATTCAAATATATCAAGCAAATATTCACCTTACGATCTTAATTGCAATACATTTGTAAACATATATTCGATACTTTTGATGGTTTAATTGTTATACATCTATTCTACATACAAATAAATAATAAAAACTATTTATGTGGATTTAATACTAGTTTTGTCACACGGCAAATTTGTTTTACAACTGGACGATTTTTTTTAGAACCAAAGCATTTTGCTCCTGAAAAAAACCAAGTATTTGTTGCTGTCGCGTATCCCATACAGTAAATAATAAATACACGTTATAATACATAGATCTACTGAACATAATGTGTAATTTAACTATAGAATTTACCTGAATGCTTCAGCTTCTCCAACTCTAAAGCTCGTATATTCAGAATGCGAACAGCGAGTGGTCACCTGATATAGGTATCAAAACGACATCTTCCCCGCCCTTCGTGACGTGGGCGGCGGATTTAACGTGGCAATATCATCCTTACAATTCATCAAATGTTACAAACATGGTTATTACGTATAGTATGTTCTATCCTCGTATTATTTTACTATAATCTAGCTAATACTTATTTTCCTAATTAATTACCCCTACCATACCCTTTGACTAAGCGCGAATTCCCTCCCAATTGTCCCACAATCCTTTTTGTTCAAACTAAAATGGGGACAAAAGCGGAAATGCAAAGCATTGCTGTCTGATAAACATCGTAATTTGAATAAACTGTTTCGCATGCACTGTGCCAGGGTCACCATATGAAGCGAGATAGGAACGGAGTTAAGTACCCCTGTGGTGCGAGGATACAGTGGTGGTAGTAGTAGTAGTAGCAGCAGCAGCAGCAGCAGCAGCAGTAGTAGTAGTATTAGTAGTAGTAGTAGGAGGAGGAGTAAGTAATATTAGTAGTAGTAGCCTAATAGTAGCAGTAGTAGTAAGTAGTAGTAGTAGTACTAGGAGTAGTAGTAGTAGTACTAGTAGTAGTAGTAGTAGTTGTTGTTGTAGTAGTAGTACTAGTATACTAGTACTAGTAGTAGTAGTAGTAGTAGTAGTAGTAGTAGTAGTAGTAGTAGTAGTAGTAGTAGTAGTAGGAGTAGTAGTAATGACGAAACAAAGATCAGGTAAAACCTAATTATTGTATTCAAGACCTCGACGACCTTCGTCCCCTTCTTCTCGATGTAGTTCCTCAAACTCTAAAATAGAAATACAGGACCTTTATGTAAGGAGTTGGGTCTGTTCCGGAACCCGATCCGGACTTGTGGCCTATTCCCCGTACCTGGACCCACTTCCCGGCAATCTGATTGGCTCACGTGGTTAGGGCTAGGATTAGGGTTAGGAAAATAGTTTATTCATATTTGGGGTCACGTGAGCCAATCAGATTGTCATGAATTGTGTCCAAGTCCGGCGAATAGACCGCAAATCCGATTCCTAGTCCGGGGAATATATAGATATCACCTGGAAGGTGCTATAAAATACATTAGTAGTTGTTAATATGTCGTAAAACATTATAGCAATAAACATGCACATAATATTTAATATTGCTTTAGTCAATAACTTGAGCTACAGTGTAGAAGACTAACATCATCTTAGTCTATGTGTTCTAATTAGTATAATAATACATTGCCCAGTAGGATGTTAAGTAGACATTTGGATGTTAAGTAGACATTTGCTACGCGTTTCAGAGGATAACCCGAGTTAAATATCTCGCATGCTTGCAAGTATTTTATATATATATATATATATATATATATATATATTTGTTTTTTCTTCTAAATAATACTAATAATTTTTTTAAATACAGACACTTTTTATCCAAAGTGTAAGGCACTGTATCGCCAATGCAAAGGTCTTTCCCAACAGTGCTCTGTGCTAAATATAGACTTCGCGCGGACCTCTGAGAGGACACCTACTAGTATATATGCACTCGAATCCGAGGCAGTCTAGCATATGCCTGTACATGTGTCGGGTCTGTTTTATGGAACCGTTTATGCCCTGTATACTGCCCTATCACAAATAATACCCACACTCGGAGTGCCAAGATGTCGTTTATGCCCTGTATACTGCCCTATCACAAATAAAACCCACACTCCGAGTGCCAAGATGTCGTTTCTTTCATCATGAAATAGATCTCACATGGCCGGGAAAGATTGTTCTTTCAGAATATGCAATAACCCCGACAGTAACCATTATTCCCTGCCTCTTTAATGTATTGATTTCTTGCCACTATATACTATACATACTATACACACAACAAAGGAATCCTATTCAAGAACATGACTCATATGGGGGTGGCAGTGTCATGGGATGTGGTGGTATTACACACAATCTGAGATCACATTTGGTTATCATCTATGGCAACAAGTCAGCGATTCGTTGATGAAATCTTAAGGAACGTTGGCTCACAGAATAGGATGAAATCTTGTCTTTCAAGATGACAATGGTTGTCCGTATAGGGACCAGGAACGCATTTCCTAACTCACTTGGTCTACAAAACCACCAGATCTATCACTATTGAACATTTGTGGGATGTGTTGGGGAAGGATAGTTCGCTCACGGTAGTCTGCACGTCAGTATAGTTATATATGACAGTAACTTGTCATGGCCGCCTAATATTATAAGTTCATGATTTAAATACATATAGAAGCTATATCTATTACGTTTGGTCACAGGTCTGCATTTTACGAAAGGGTCGTAGATCTAGGCTGGGCGTAAGTCGAGGTGTGCGTCCCTTTTCGTGGAAGTCTCTTTCCGTGGAACTCGGGTAATATGACACAACCCTCGTTCCCAACTTACTTGCTGCCACAGTAGCATCTATGGTGTCTGCAGTGCCATGTGTGTGCGCATGCGCATCCAAAAAGATGCGCTACGTTATCGCAGTGGTCGTGATGCGTGTGGCAGGATGCTATTTGTGAATATAAACATGAAGACATTTGAATGACTCGAATTTTTAATAACAACATTACAATCCATGGCAATCAGATCTAGACTACCCAGACCTGGCCCCGAGATTACGAAACTCTACGACTTCATGCTCGACTTAAAGATTTCTTCACAAATCCCCATTTAAAATTTGAGGTTGAGCACAGTTATGAATCGTACTAAGACGTTTCGTCATCTCGGGGCCAGATTAATTTAGTTTTTTTATTTATTTATTTTCGTTGACTTGATAAGAACCAATATGGAATCGTTATCGCTATCGTGATGTAACTTACATTGTCCAGTAAAACAAGACGATACCATGCACGTGCATTCTCCATTGTGACACACCAGCTCGTAGTTACCCAAACATTTCTCATTAGGGCATTAGGCTGATGTCATCTCCGGTACAACGCTCCGACCTGACCACAGCTATTGACAGAGAATCGATGCTAATTCGTATTTATTATTTAAATTGTAATTTTGAGCCACTTTCAAGATTCTTTCACTTGTATCAAGGCTTTTTCAGTTTTAGGGCAGGAAGAAACGCGCAACATCAGTAGCGCTAAATGTTGCAGTAAACCTGCGAGCACCAACTGGTACTGACAGACCAAGGACGATAACTACATCGTCACGATAATAGATGGCGCATCCTGTCATGAACGCGTCAGAAAGGTAACTTTCGCGAACATTGATGCCGAGCTCTCTATGTTAACATACTTTCATAAAGATATCACGCGCACATGTACATGTATGTAGAACTCATTCTGGTTTCAAAGTATATACATGCCATTGCAAATCTACCTATACTTATGAGGCATTACACAATTGTTTCATGGGATGTATGCTACAACGGTCAATACAGCCAGTTAATGGTAAATACATTGGCGTATACTGTCAAACCTTCAACCAAAATAATTGTATATGTAAAGATCTAACGCAGGCTGAATACACAATTGTTCATTATGAAATAATGATGAATGTAGATTTGACTAATGAGCATATGGAAAGGTTCGTTTATTGCTATGTGTACGAAATTGTTTCTGACATAGGCCCTACAGCATGGCATAGGCGAACACGCTACGGTAATTATATACACTGTAGATTATCAATTTAGTAAAATATATCATTATATTTCTCACCTATGAGAGCAATCACGCCAAATAAGAATAGTGTCGTCTTCATGGTTGGGAAGTCTTTCTAACAATGCTGAATATGTCAAAGTGGTTAACAAGGTTAAATCATTATCTTATCAGCCGAGTGCGTTCACTACTGATCGGAATGGTTGTTACTACAGATATGTTCGTGTTTTTGAAGATCATATATAGTACACTGGATACTATAATCTATTTTTTTGTGCACTTACGAAACAGATGATTATCTAATACATTTTAGTGCATGTTTATTTTTTCTTTAAAATCAGCCAAATGACGCATAATAGACACATTATATAGAAAGGTCGCATCTGAAATCCGAAACGGAAAGTCTAGAAGGCGTATACATAGTAGGCCTATGTATTGCAAAACATGTGTATATTGCAGAAAAGTCTGAGTGTAGTATTAGTCTATATGGATGTAGTATTAGTCTATATGGTTGTAGTATTAGTCTATATTGTTGTAGTATTAGTCTCTAGGGTATAGCAGAATCTTTATTGCGTGTTTCAAACCTGTTATATCGTCCCATATTGCAGAATATGTAGTGCGTATTGTGGCGCACATTACAGAATAGGTGGTGCATATTACAGAATGTGCGGTTTACAGTTACAGAATTTGTGGTGCATATTACAGAATGTGTGGTGCATATTACAGAATGTGCGGTGTACCGTTACAGAATTTGTGGTGCATATTACAGAATGTGTGAATGAGTTAATTATTGCATTACGTCACAGCGGGAATCATACGCGACGATGAATGAATTAATTATGCAATATGAATCGGTTAAAATGAAAGGCAGCATGAAAAACATTTCGATTAAATGTGAAGTATATGATTGAACACAGGGAATGATGAAATTGAATTGGAATAAATAGCATGAATACCATAGAATGAAGTATGCAATGGTGAAAGATTAAAACGTATGATACAGACCAATTTCTTTTAAAAACAATGTGTGATGTATATTGAAGATTATTTGTGGTGTCATTCTTCATAATTTGTGGTGCATATTACAAAATGTGTGGTGTATATTACAGAACGTGTGATCATGTATACACGGTATTGCGGAATTTGCTATGTGGTATTTTATACGATGATTTATTTATATTACAAAAGTTGTGGTGTAATTTTGCAGAAGTGGTGTATTATTCCTGAATGTGTGATATATATGTGTGACATATATATGTGATATATATGTGTGATATATATGTGTGATATATATGTGTGTATATGTGTGATATGTATGCAGCATTCACGGTACAGGCATTAAAGAGCTGGTCTTTGACACAGACAGTGTTCTCACACAAATACACATAAATATGTATTATAAAATATAACTGTATCTGCAATAAGTAGCAATATATTGCAATAAACTAGCAGTACGGAAATATGGTTATACCTATAGCCAAATATATGCTGCTAGGAAATTAGAATAAAGATGTGTCGTGAGAGAGAGAGAGAGAGAGAGAGAGAGAGAGAGAGATTGCTTATCTGAAACTAGAAGCGTAAAGCTAAATAAACTAGCAGAGCAAGCTAATCTATGTTAATCTATTAAATGTTATGTATGTAATATTGTATGTTATACATGTTTAATGTTAGTATTGGTGTGTGCAATTCTGGTATCACGACCAAATTACGATAGCCGCTAATATTACATTACCCTTTAGTAATAATACTATATATATATATATTCTACTGCGGTAACCTAAGTTATCCATTACATGTACATTTGAAATATAATCTATATCCATATGTGTTGACATCCGCTTTAAGCAATGCTCTACCATCTGTAAAAGGTATAATTAGCTGCATTTCCCCATAATTGTATGTAACTATAATCCCCCATATTTATGTATCGTATACTGATCTTGTAATTGTCTTATATGTTTTATGCGCTATAGCATTGTGTTGTATTATCTGTAAACATTCCGTCTCAAGAATAAAGTATACACGTGCATTATTAACCGGATTTCTCTCGTCTCAGATCCAGGCTTCGAGAATCACTCAAGTTGTTTTCCCGCTATTTTGAAGGAATCACAATGACGAACAAAGAGAGCGGTATTTTGTACATCGTTCAGAAAACAAAACAAAAAAATATGTAGACATTGAAAAAAGTTGCGCTAAACAAAAACTACATGAAAACACATCATGGCAGACGAACAAATATAAACAAGCCACGTATTGTTTAGTCACGTGATCTATACCTCAATTTGACATTTTAACTGTTATGTAAGTAATGAAGCTATCTTGTGTTTTATTGAAAGAAAAATACAATTTTTGTTCCGATTATCCACTATTGGTAATTGAAATAAGTGTTCCTTATTTAAGATATACATTAACCAAAAGCAATCACGAACACGGAAGCGGTATAGTTTGTTGGGGGCGACAATTGGTCGCTAACCAGGAACGAGTATAACACCTATATATGTACCTTTGTATGGCCAGAGGCTATTGTAATGGCTTGTGCTATTACAATTTTATATCTGTCTACCTGTTTGCCTGTATTAATAGGCCCTATTTCTTATAAAACTAATGACAATGTTTATTCTGTACGCAAGTGCTAGTAGGCATACACGCACGCGCGCGCGGACGCACACACACACACATACACAAACAAACACATACATACACAAACAATGTACTTTGCAGACCCTCCCACTTCCTGGATTCTTTAATATATTGATGAGAGAATATGATTCGCGGTTTAACTACCGGATTCCACGTGTGTGGACATTCCTTGTCCTTATAAGGTAACAGTACGCCGGATGGGGAGTGACAATATGAACTATTCAATTAGTGCTTTAGGTAGCAGCGGGAATATTTCACCCATACGCGTTCAGTGGTAAGTTCAGCGACACACAATATTATTGAATGAAGTCTGTTGTAGCTCTGACAAAACTATCGCAGGGTAATACACGGTTCAGAGGTGCTATTCCCTGATAGACAAGAACGAACACAATACATAGTGATGCCAGTTGTATTGATTCCACCAATACATTAAAAGAAAAAACAATATTGTGAAAGAACACAATGTCAGTGTGTTATGAACTTGGAAAAACTTTGATCATTTCGTATAGGTAATGGACATCAACCGTCTACAGTAGATGTCAGGTAGACTCTTTATGGGACCACGAGGCTATTGCAAGACAGAAAACTCAGTAGCGTGCGTAAGCACCATTGAATACTGCTTGAACCCTGCGTCGCATTTTGAGGACAAGTTGTCGAAAGGTTATTTGAGCCAATAGATTCCACTCCTCATGCATTGCAGCTTCTAACCGCTTGATATTCCTACCCAGGATGTCCCAAACATCCCCACAGAAAATGGGATTTGATTTTGGTGGCGCTTAACTTATGATGAGGTGTATACTATACATCGTGTGTGCGTGTATGTGTGTCTGTGAAATTTGCATGTGTCTACGTGTATAAAAGATAGCTATTTATATTTAATCCGTCAGATCAACTGAAAACGAAGTCAGATGTCCAGGTTACTATGTTTTGTTTTATTTCAATTGAACATTTTGAGTAGAATATATCAACATCGGGAAGCCATTATCTGAACTATGTCATAATAAAATATGAGAACTAATCCTGGATGACGACAGTGACGACAATGACGACAGTGACTGCACTGACTAGTGACGACAGTGACTACAGTGACGAAAATGACGACAGTGACGACAGTGACTACAGGTGAACTGCATAGTTATGGCCAGAATTCCAGTGTTTACAATAGTTACAAATATTGGTTTCTGTTAAATGACTCTGATTCTGGTCAAGATGGAGTTGAAACTAGTGGCCAAACAAATGTATATTGTACATGTACGGCCTGTATCGGATGATTGAACGTGTGAGCATATATGCGCACTATATACTGAAATGTATAAAGCATAGTCGAAGCATTGTGTTGGCTGTAGTTTCAAATCCAAATCGAATTTAGAGTTCCATTTAGAGTTCCATTTTCATAAATATAGATGTACCAAAAGTGATTCGGTTTTAATTGTTTGAAATCACTTCTTACAATTCACGGAGTTATTGCAATTTTGAGGAAAATTGGATTATGTATTGATATTTGTTAACTTGTGGACATATTAAACTAACCAACAAAATTGCATAATGGTTACGTGTAAACAGGCTGGTATGGGCAAGTGGCAGGCATGCAGATGAATTAATTGTGTGTGTATGGATGGTTATATTATCTGCACAGTAAAAAATGACATTTGTTTTCCCTTGATATAATTGCACGTGATATATAAATGCATCTATGTTATGGAGGAAAACCATTCTTGAACAAGGAATTTGATGGAGGGGTAGAGTTGAGAGCCTGTTCACAGAGCATGCGCAATACTACAGCTTCCGCCGGACATGCCTCTGTGTACTGTACGGAGCTGGCGGTGTTGTCCTTGCATTGCCGACCACTGTCGGTACCATTCTTGGACGTGTCATCAGTAACTGTTCTGGTGACATCATTCTTCTTGCGTTGCCAAGGTGAGATTCTCCTACCCCAGCGCCTGTGCAAGAAAGAAGCTGTTAGAGTGGTACAGGGTGGGTATGAGGGGGGTACCGTGTATCAGACATATAGGTAACATATACATTGTAGACATACCTAATGCAAGTAAATCTGTAAATATGTTACGACGTGACTTGTATTCCTATCTACGTACTTGGAAATCAGTAGTAATGTTGCTATGAGACACAGGATGGCGAGGATCCCGGCAGTGACGCCGCCAATGACGCCGGTAGACACTCCACTGTGGGATATCTGCACTGTCGCTTGGTCCTGAATGGCAATCTTGGAAACAGATAGATTAAAATAATAATAATAGTGTGTGCAGTGGATGAGACGGTATTCATGTGGGATCGTGTGTGTGTGTGTGTGTGTGTGTGTGTGTGTGTGTGTGTGTGTGTGTGTGTGTGTGTTGGGTGAGTGTGTGATACTGAGCGTTTACTGGGTAAGCTGGTAATACCTTACGAAGTAAGCTGTTCCGGATACTCGCGCGGTATTGCCTTACTGGGTACTCTGTGGTATTAACTTACTGGATAATAATAATAATAATAATAATAATGTGTATTTTTAACGCGCTAGCCTCCATACACAAGGTGCATGCTCAAAGAGCTACAGGGGAGTGTCTGATGGTAAAACTGATTAAAAACATGAGTTTTCAGTCGGGCTTTGAATCTGGTGAATGTTTCTGAGAGTTTTATGTGTGTTGGGAGATCATTCCAGAGAACGGGAGCCACGATGTAGAAAGATCTTTTTCCGTAATGGAAGAGTTTGTAGGGTGGTATGGAAAGCAGATGTAGATGTCCAGATCGAAGTGATCGTTTGGGCTTGTATGACACAAGTAGGCTGGACAGATGTGATGGAGCCATGTTATTTACACACTTGTACACCAAGAAGAGCACCTTGAATTGGATCCGAGCCTCACCGGAAGCGGTGCAATGCCTTCAGAATAGGAGTGATGTGGCACGATTTGGGAGTTCTAGTGATTGTTCGGGCTGCGGTGTTCTATTTTTTTTTAGCTTGAATAAAGACGATTTAGTTAGTTCAGTCAAAAGGCTATTGGAGTAGTGTAGTCTGGAGAGCACAGGTGTAGTATTAACTTACTGGGTACTCACTCTGTGGTATTAACTTACTGGGTAAGATGTGTCGTGCTACTCCGGCTGTATTACCTTACTGGGTAAACTGGTGTCTTGTCCTGTACACGCAGCCGGAGTTATAATTGGCTGTGATTCGTTCTTTTCTCGGAATAGCTGTTCCAACGAGCGTTTAATACTAGTATACTCAAACGTCCTTTCTTGTTCAGCTTTCGCACGAAATAGCAGTGTCCTGCCAAAAAAATATCTATAAATAGCCACTTTGTTTGCATTGAGATAAGTCAATACAATTAAAATTAATACCATCCATGTATACAAATTGGTGTTGAAAATGGAGTCAAGATAAATGGGCACTGCATGGAAAGTAGCGTAGTAAACTGTTGTATCGACAGGTGGTCATACACTTTAAGACGTAATGTTCCATAACATGACATGTTTTCGTGGTATATTACAAAACATTACATTTACTTTGATGAAGATTTTCCAATGCTGTAGGTGGCATTCAATGTCTTCTGTTTGAGAAATTGGCCAACAATCGTTATGACTTCGTCTGTAGACATACTAGGCACGGCTATGTAGAACATCAAATCTGGAGAGGAGGCATGCACGCTGGTACACCACACAGCTGAACATTCATCATTAACATTGCAAAATTACTCTCATTATCACTAAAAACTTCTTATTACATACATATAACATAGATTAACCACAGGTGAGAGCGAGGAGTTTTTAGTAAGACCACTATGAGTAGTCGATGTTCAGATAGCCATTAAGTTGGCTGTTCATGAATCCCGGAAGTTTCCAAATAAATATTGTGTTTAGCAACAACAACAAAATATTAAATTTAAATAATTAGTCTATACCTGGGCAGTTTCCTGTCTGCGGCGTCTTGGTACTGTTGCCTGTAGACGGTGGTGCGGTGACGTGGTTTCCGGTTTGTTGCGTGCTCTCTGTTACAACCGTCAGCTCGGCGCTGGTAATAGTTTCAGTGAGCTGGCCTGTGATATATGTATGGCCTGAGCTGGCTTCTGTTGTCAGTATCGGCCCAATCGGGCTTGCGGAGGTCTCAGAAGAAGCTGGTATCGTGAAGACTTCATCAAGCACGGAACTAGTTGGTGTTGCAAGTATGGATGTCGTCAGCTGAGTCGTGTGCGTTGTAGGTAACGTTGTAGTCGCACGCAGGTCGCCACAGAATATCCCTTCGTTTTGAGACGAACAAAATAACAACATATTGCCATAATTTTGTCCATACATTTCTTTGAATTTCTCAAACAACATCAAGCAATGTCCACCTGTCTGTGAATAATACAGACTGTCTATTTACAATTATACATGCTCCTATATAGTATATTTAGGAAACAAATATGATATCTATCTATATAATATCATTAATAATTGTGTTAATTTGTAATGCGCTAAATTCCATGAATTCAATGAGAGTTCATAGCGGAACAAAACAATGCTATTGGTAGTAATTTGTGAACATATATGTATGATGCTAAAGCAGATAGCAATGTAGATGTAGCTGATTCTACTAATATGAAAGTCACCAGTGAATGACGTAGTACACAGACACGTGTAGTTCTGTCCAGTTTTCTCTCGCTTGCAGCGTCCGTTATTTCTACATAGGTGCCTTGAACATGGGTCTGTGGGCAGATCGCAATTTTTGCCGAGCCATCCTGCAAACAGCATGTCCAGATGAGTGACGACTGTTATGTGTTGCAACAAATGTCCAACCATAACACGACATAGAATACATATTAGGATGTGCAAGTTCACATAAAACCATCATGAACATATAACAACAGAAACTTGCAAGCCTCATCTTGCTATACGTCTAAACAATATAGCATTCTGTGAATAGAACTAATCTGTAAATAATGATGTGGTCTTTGTAATAACGCCATTGTCACGGTATTTTGGGGAAATGTCCGCGAAATACTTTATTACGTTATGAGGAGGACGTCCACGACTAGTTGTAGCGGTACTGCACAGGAGCACGGCCAATGCAAATGTCCCTCACAGGATGTATCTCACAGTAAGCATATAGATATGGAACCTCCGCTCCAGTCCCTGGTTCCTGAAGGGTGTGGAGTGTATGAACTCGAGCATCCCAGTGTTGAGTCCGGACCGAGCGTTTATGACTTTTAACAGCATTACAATATTCTTCTACGCACAATTCGACCAACTAAACTTAATGAAATATAAATATTAGGGTACAGAATGAATTATGCATTTGTAGTTAGTTACCTTTACTACAGACCTTGTCACCACTCTGGTTGCACGTGTAATTCCCGGATGCATCGTCATTGTGAGGAACGCATTTTCTTAGACATGCTTTCCCGTAAAAGTGCCGCATGCATTCTACACCCACGTGGATCAGGAAGCTGTGTAAGCATATAACAACGAAACCATTTACTATAGACTACTATAGTCACGTGTGTCGTTACAACTCCCGGCCACTGTGCTAAAACGTTTATTATTATAATGTTTGTGGTGGCAAAGAAAACAATGTTATGCGTTAATACTATATGTTAGTGAACGTATGAGCTAGCTATGTAACATCAGTTGGTCAAAGAAGTCAGAATACTTACATATTTTCCTCTTCGCTCTGTACTGAACAAGTTATATGCAAACGGTGCTAACGGTAATGGTATCCATAAATAGGCAATGCTATCTAGTTAACAAATGCCACCTCACCGTATAACTTAGTTCTTTAGTTTCTGAGGTCAACCCAATGTAAAGTTGATTGAAAAAGACAGATGCGATGGTGTGCATACAGCCAATATAATATATTTCTGACCAAACTGTCGTATCTAACCCGGTAAAATAATATATATATTTAAATAAAAAGGTAATTGCACCTTGTACGATCTATAGTAGCATTTACCACACCTTTAATATGCTGTACTATTCATGTCGCAAAATGCTGTAGGCAAATGCTTTGTATTAACCATGGTCATAACCTACTATACATTGGCGTCTTGTAGTAGCTTCATCATTATACGTCCTCTTCCATATGCTGGAACGGTGTCCATGGCGAAGACGGAATTACTTGGTCTGCCAATAACTCCTGAAGACGAATCTATTACATAAACCAGTACATATAGCCGCTTCTGAAATGAATAGATATAATACGTACAGTTGAAGTATTATATAAACCCAACAGAAATAGTAGCTTATGTCTAATCGCAAGTCTACCCTTTCTTTGTTTTCGTGCTATAAACGTTTCCTGATTGAATAGCGTCTACGAGTTTATAGAAAGCAGGCATGTGCTTATTGAACAACTACATAATTTGATATGTACTATATCCATAACTATGTATATAATGTATTCTGGGCTAAGGCCTTATTACTGAATAAATGTCTGTCTGTCTTTCTGATATCCGTATTAACAAAAAGGCATGGGAATATCCATTGTGTGACGTGTACTCCGTGTACTATATAGTATAGGTGTAATAATTAATTCACATGACGACGTAAGACGGAAGTTATCGTGAAAGAAGGTACCTATGGATTCTACTGACGAATTGAAAGTACTTTCCTTCAGTTTGGGTCAATTGTTCTGTAGATGTACCTTGCAAACGTATCACAAATCAATGTCGACTAAAAGCATACCAAATAAAGTGGTCCCACCATTGCAACATTGAATAATTCCATGCGCACCGACAGTACATGATTATTGCTGGTGAGACATACATGTATATGTTACAGTCAATATCTAAAATCAAGCAATGTGTCAAATGTATTAAATTTTCAGTGAATTTAAATTCATCCAAGCAATGTTTAACAAGCCTGAAATGACAAAAAAATGACTGCCTTTATTTGACAGATTGACTGGCGTTCGTTTGATGAAAACAATTGAAGATAATGCGTACGTTTTTGTAGATATTTACACAGGATTGCATATATTTTTATATGTAATAATACAGAATTGTGTGAATACCTATAAAAATGTACTCATTATCTTCCTTTCTTTTTCAACAAACTCACGCCAGCCAATCTGTCAAGTAAGGGGAGTCATTTTAGCATTTCAGGCATTTTAAAAATTGACTAAGTGGAAAGAAAGTCACTGAAAGTTTAAAACATTTTACGCATTGCCTGATTTTAGAGATTGACTGTAACATATATAGACCTGTGTATCCTTTTGCAACGCTCTCTTATCCGCTAAGAGACCATAGCTCTCTTCCAGGTTCAAATCCCGCCCTGGGGACCCGGCATCAATGTTCGCGAAAGTTACCTTTCTGACGCGATATTGATAGGATGCGATGTCTGTAGAGTG
>JAUTBT010053064.1:0-15618 GCA_032361225.1 Lepetodrilus schrolli | reverse complement strand
GAAGGGGTAGCCAACCGAAGTTTACAGGATATTGCTTATAGCTTATCTGTAAAGGGTTTTTCTAAATCCGGGGGTGGCTACTGCTGACACAGAAACGTCTAGTCGCTGGCATTGCGAGAAAGAGGATGTTGCATTGCACCCGTGCAGCACGTGGCGGGGCACCACGTGGTACACTGTTGAGGGCTTGTACTGGCTTGTACTGTTGAGGGCTTGTACACGCCTCTCTACTAACAGTGCAAGCTGCGTTCAGGCGATTGCACCATATCTGGGGGAATTGCGGGACTATTCGAGTGTGTTTTAGAAGTAAGTATCGAAATAGAAAACATTCTTCTTACTGGAAGCAATTATACATGCCCTAACTAACATTATTCCTGCACTGCGATGGTTAACTACGAGTCATACTAGTCATGCCAGTGGTAGGTCCATAAATTCTTATGCTAGGTCATTACAATGCTAATGGTATAGAACTATTTACTTAATGAGTAGAAAAGTGTGCAACCTGTCGAACCAGAAGATAGTGAAACTATATACACTGTACTACATGTTCATGCACTTGCACTTTTGACTTGAGATCTAATACACGAACCTGAGGTGAGAACTCACATTAAGCTCTTAAGGAATTCCCATAAATACATCTTGGGGTTCATTAAAGTAATCAATTTTTATGTGCCTAATCCTTGCTGTCTTTGCCACCTACAACATCTGTCGGCCACTTATGGTTCAACATCATAATTTATCTGATGCAGGCGTCATGAAACTATTTGATTCACTTAAACATTCAATGATTTATTGCGGATAATCTTTGAAATGATTTAATGTCTGTTTTCAGATAAGAAATTTGAGGAAAAGAGGTGTTTGTAAACTTCAAGGCAATTGCAGAAAGGTTCTCAGTATTTATTCTGAATCAATAATATTTTGTATAAGAAACCTCACTCGTATGTCAAAATGTCTGATCCACCAAAATTGGAGTGAATGTTTTAAATGTCCAAATGGAATGAATGATGGGTTGGAATTTATAAGCAGATAGTCACAGATTTCAATGATTCCTTTTGATCAAATCTGAGTTACAAATGCAGTTGGCATATGCATCATATTATATATAGCTTTTGTATTGACAAAAACTGTTTCATTGACTAGTCTACAGTAGGTAAAATTCCATGCTACCCTTCAAAGAGAATTTGTTATGGTAACTATGATCTTGTGTCTGTTCAAATGACCACATCTGTTACCCATCCTCTGAACTACAGGTCCAGTGTCTCTTTAAACATACCCCACTGGCAGAGACATAGCAGTCATTTGGGCCTTGAGGATATGGTTAACCAAGTTACCTGGACATGATATCTATTGTAGAATACATGATGCTGATTTGATAGTTGTATTTTGACTTATGTTAAGTATGGTGGATGAAACAGTATGTTCATCATTTACATTCTGTCTGTGTGTGTGTGTGTGTGTGTGTGTGTGTGTGTGTGTGTGTGTGTGTGTGTGTGTGTGTGTGTGTGTGTGTGTGTGTACAAGTTTAGCAAGTTTATATCCATTGTCATATTAATAATAATAATAATGAAGCGAAAATAATTTCTTATTTTATTTGATATCCAAAAAGGATCATAATCAAGCATCTGCAATCAGTATCTATTGAAATATATCAGTATTGATATCTATTTCTAGAGATTAAATATGTTATTTTATGATATACTTTTTTTTAAACTGGGCTATAGAGCTGCTTTCAAGATTCTTTAACTCCTGACTTGTTAGATTAAGGCAGGAGGAAACCCGCAACATCCGTAGTGCTGAAAGTTGGAGTAAACCTGTGAGCACTGTCCGGTACTGATGGACAAATTTAATGGTGGTACATATATACAGTATTGTTTTGGAAGTTACATTCAAATGTTTTATCAAAATATAATGCTCACCTGACCATTACAATTACATGTCATATTAATCCTTTCAAGTTACCACTTCTTATGACAGTATTTTCCACAAAACTATTAATATACAGTAAAACCTAAATATTGTAGTCATGAATTGAAATTATGTACAACATATTTTCAAGTCGATTTATTTAAAGATTTCCAGATCAGCCATCATGCTTAAAAGAAATACATTTTATCTTTATTTGTACTGTAAGTATCATAAAGGTAAAATAACAGAAATTGTGTATATGTGATCATGCAACATATTGAAATATACATGTATATGATCCATGCAGGAACATTAATATATATCCCATCATGCAGAATATGCCATAACAACCATAGCCAATTGCATTGCATACAGTATGTTAATTAAATCATTTTAAATTTGAATGATTAATCAACTGAACTTATTAACTTCACTTCAATTCCAATATATAAGCAGACTGATAATGATCAACCAACCAATCAATCAATCAAAGAAACAAGAACATTTAATTTGCATTCTTAAATTAATAAGAAACTTGCACTCTTAAATTAATAAGAATATAGGAAATAAAAATAGCAGTTATCAATGGAAATTAAATGTTGACTAAGCCATAAATGATTAAATTTGCTAAAATATTAAATGCATTAAAAATAAACAAAGGATTAATAAATGTACTAGTATAATTGTAATAAGTCGTCAGTACCCCATGCAGGTGAAGCTAATCGAAGCAGAGCTAATTAATCAGCAGAACTAGCAGCACAGCAAATATTAATAAATCCTAAAATATTAATTGGCATAGGAACACATTTCCACCAATATTATTTATTACATGTAAGTATTCTGAAGGTTTGTTTTTAATTTTTTTTAAACCCAGTAAACATAATAAGTTAATTGTAATAATTGTAATGAAAAAAATAATTTTTAAAGATAGTCAATTAATGATTTAACTGACATTAAAAATAATTAACAATGTTATTAAGTGATATTATTTTCTTTCGCTAAATTTCAATGTTAAAGGTGTGTGCTAATATTTCAAATAAAACAAAAACATAATTAAAATTATTGATGGACTGGAAAGTGGAATATTTTTTGGGTGTGTAAATTTCTTTACATATGTAACTTTAAAATGGGGGGATTGCCATGGTAAAGTAAACATGCAACATGAACAGCCAGCCAATCATACATAAGGACACATCGAGCACCAGCCAATCAACTGCAAAGACATGCAAATACCAAAGTGTGGATTAACTCTCTATACATGAATAATCAGATGAGGGTCACAAGAGGGAGTATGACGAGACGGCGATACTGCTAGGAATAATTTTCTAAATCTAAACTGGCCTAGATGGAATCACAACGTTTACAGTGAAAAAGGTACACAAATATTGTATTACATCATATACAAATTGCATTTATAATATCATATTAACAATTACATAATGACTTAATTTTAAAAAATCTATTGATTTCAGTATTATGATTGTACTGTACCCCCAATCAAGACCCTCAACAAACACAGGAAATATGCAAAAGGCTTACTTGGGTACACTATATTCTGCAATGCTATTCAGTCATGGAACATGAAAAAACACAAAATTTGATAAGCATATTCGATGACTATCTTTTTTTCATATACATATGTAAACTAGGAATATGAAGTCTATGGGTTTTCAACAAGAAACAATACAGGGAGGATAATTTAAATGAAAATAAAGGCATGAGATCCTTGTTGTTCATGAATACTCGTATGGTTCTACATCTAAAACATTTAACTTTACATATGACATGGATGCTTTTGAATGGAACTTCAATGATGGGATATATATTTGGTATTGTGCATCAATAAAGGACTACAAAGAATACTTTTTTTGGTTGTTTTTTTTTCATCCATGAAAAACGACACATGGTTACCAGGGGTAACAACAAATTGGTGTTGCCATGGTTACATCTACTAAAAAATAAGCCAACATCCAACCACAAATTGACAAGGAGCATGGTGTCTATGGAATCTACCATAAATTGTACATTCCATAAATCTTTGTTCAATGACTGCCATTAATAGCAAGTGTCCATAGAGACTGCGATTTCTGGTTTCCATGGTAACAGGAAGCAGTGCGACAATCTATTTCACTAGTTATGTGACAGTTAGCTTAGTGAACTGGTGTAAAGTACATCTACAGTGGTGGGGGAAATACATAGGGGTTAAATGTATTACATTTACAACAAATATTGCACAATCTAACAAAGCTTATTGAACTAGAATTCTATACTGTGGGGAAGTTGGTGAATAAATATGGAAAGACAATGACGACAATGTGAAATTGTAATAATTGAACACACATTAAATTAATTGACACTGGGTATTTTGGGTAATTTAGGTTTTCAATGTGTGTCCTTGAAGTTCGTAATAGAACTATGTTGTACCAAAGATTTAAAAGGATATCAGATTTTGAATTTCTTATTAATTTTGCTTGTGTTTGATTTAATCATTCTATACTAATTGAAAAACTAAAATAAATAATTAAAATTTTGTGGCAATTACCATGCTTAGAAATATTTCATCATAAAACATCCAATATATATATATATATATATATTTATATAAGGTACCATATAACATTATGATATACATGTATTAAAATGCATATCAATATGTAAACAACACATATGCTCTGGATTGACAAACAATTTACAATCAATGCAATCAAGTAATGATAAAATCTAGTTAAACATGATCATGACTTAACAATTAACAAAAGTGGAATTACAAATAATAATAACCCAACTTTTACTTTTCTAATGCCTTAAAAATAAGAAAAATTAAAATAAAATACAGAACCTGATCATCCAAATATATACTGCATATAACTATTGATTATTTTCCATTTTTATGGAGAGTTTGAGGATATCGTATAAAACTAGATTTCACGTATTGTTGGGAAAATACCAACATTGATTGGCCCATATTCAATTTCATCCCACTCTGTGACATAGAATAATTTGTCCAACTATCCTAACACCACACACCTAAAGCTGAGCTTGGTTGTGATCTATTCAATGCTGTAATCTTTATAGGAAAAGTCCAAATTTAATTTGTATTCCACTGGGAAAAAAAGAATGAGAAGACAAATCTCATCTAATCTGGTCCATGTTCAAACCCCCAGCTCATTCTTGTAACAGGGTTTTTATGATGATAATCCTTCCAATACAACAGGATTTAAGATGTAGAAAAAGTCCAAATTGGCAGTTATACTTGCTGTATTTTGATTCACTGGATAGAATTGTATTTAGGGTTATTTGAAGCCATTTTCCTAGGGGTTTATTAGAGGGATTGGAAAACTGGATTATTTTCCCATCAGGTTAATCCTATTTCCTCTAGAGGTACTTGCCATATAGATTTCAATAAATCCAGTAAGAAGAAGAGTTAATTTGATACCTACATATAGTATATTAAAAGAAACAAATCCCTATAAATAGTTAATATGTAAATCAGAGAAAATAAATAATTTTAAAGCAATAGACCATGTCCTCACATAATCCAATCAACCACGATGTTATCCAAATTTAGAAAAAATTACTGTCCAAGTCAGTATTTATTCAAGGATGTAATAACGTATCCGTATACGGCACATTTTTCCAAGTAGCTGAAATTGGAGGCCAAGAATCTTTCACAAATGCTTTGAGCTCTAGCAGCAATGGCTACACAGATGAAACGCGACTGAAGACCATCATTAATTACTGCTTGTGCCTTTTGAGAAGAACACCCACCAAAGCATGAACTGTTGCATGAATGCATTGCACAAAGGGTGTGCTCTGTATATGACATCAAAGGGTGTCTGACTTTTAACTCACAGAACTGCATGCTTAGATCATAACCAGTACGTTTTAGGATTAATTGTAACTTCTATTACTAATAACCATTACTTTTACCATTGGGGAGTAGATATACTGGATCTGTGGATGAGAATAGAACCTTTGGCTTTGTAGTCTGATATGCTACTTGCTGTGCTAAATCACAATTATATTTTCATTGAATTGCAGTTTAGAGTTCTCCAAGACTCGTTTGCTCATATCATGGCTTGTCAGTTTCTGGCAGGAGGAAATCTCCAAGACCTGTAGCAATGAGTGTTGCAGTAAACCTGCTAGCACTGGCTGGTACTGATGAACCAGAATGAAACAGTACACGTAACTGCACTACAGATGAGATGGAAGGATGAGATGGACATGTGAATGATAACCTTGTAGCGCTTTGAACGGTATCTTGGGTTGAATATTCCCCAGGGAGTTGACCAGGGTAATAATTTAGTGCTATGAGCATGCTTTTGAGCGTGGATTTGGTGCAATATAAATGTTTACATTATTATTATTATTACAGATGACACACCTTGACATCAAATTTAAAAGTTAACCTCTGTGACCATTGATGCTAGGTCTCTGGGACACTCAGGACCATTGGCTCCGAAATCTAATGATCGACCAGTTGGCTACCACCATGACTAGTGCAGCCAAACCAAGAGTTATAACAACACTCTGTTAACAGACATTGCATCCTCATTTTATCCGAAGTTTTCACACTTCTACACTATGGTAACAACACTGGGTTCATGTGAGAAATCTCAGAACTGTTGAAATTGTTGTTATCTAGCCACAAAGATACACATTACAGATTATCTTGGAAACATCTTCAGTCTATTTTCACAGTACAGTCGACCCCCATTTATTCAGACTGCTGCGTTCCCGGTAAAATTGTGCGGGTCACTGAATTTCTGGATGTCTGAATTTTGCAAGAGTTGTCACCCTACTCTTCATTTATCACACACAATGATCCATGACATACAACAAATGTATGTGCATACAACCGTATAGGTTATCATGCATGCAAATAACAATAGTTAGAATATGCTGGCAATGATGTTAATGCATTTTTAATCCAATCTAACTGACACTGATTACATTTATTAGTCTAGCATTTACTTAATGTTACCTCAATCTTTAATCCAATGTGACTGACATCGATAATTTGCAACAGCTTTTATAATGTCTGATAACCAATTTATTGTTGTAAAACCACTGTCCCTCTATCGGCCTAAATCTTGTTTGAGCCCTTCATAACATACTAAACAAACAGTCTACTATAGCAGTTGATGTTTTCTCATGACAGGAACCTTCATAAATTTATCATCCGGATATCTGAACATAATTGTATTTAATTTGTATATTTGGTTCCCGGAAATGTCCGACTGTAAATGGAAACCGAACTTCCGGTTATCTGTCATTTTATATAAAATATTGGTTCCCAGTAATACGGATACTGAGTGAACCTGAGATCTGAAGTCTGGATAAACTGGTGTTGACTGTATATTAACAAATTCACAAACATCCCCAGATGAGTATCCGGTTACATAGAAACAGAAACATCAGAATTGCAGTTTTGCCAGGATTAGATTTGATGAGACAAACTTAGACGATGTCTTAGATGAACTGCTTGCTTTGAAAATAAAAGTGGAACAACTCTAAACTTCAATCCATGGATAAGTAATATCTTCTATAGGCTGAAGATATACAGTATTGATGTAATCTCTCTTTCCAAAATGTCAAGACCAACACAAAAAAAACATGCAAATTGTAAATAGCATCCATAATTTTGCATAAATTATCTATTCAAAACAAACTGAACTGCATCCCATGTTTTAAAACAAAAAGTAAGAAACTTACCTTGATTAAATAGTAAATGCATACATTCTCCAACCAAATTCAATATTTGAAATTTAATATCTTAAGAAATATAAGAACTGTGACTATAATATTCATGATTTCAATAATGTAGTTTTTCATGCTCATTTAAGGAATGTGAGTTTTAGGAAACATATCAACATTCAGTTTTCAACATAAATGCACATTTGAATATGCTGATTCATATTTTTTTTAATAGTGTATGACTTTTGGTGTAATGATGACAATATAATCTGGGTGGGAACGTAGTTTGGGGTTAGGAGGGGTGGGTGTTAGGAGAGGGTTGGGTTGGGGGTTCAAACTTGAGTGGTAGGAGGTGTTAAACAATGGGGATGGGTGTTAAGAATGGGGGGTTATGAGAATGTGGCAGGTGGTGGTTGATTGTGTTATTGAGGTATTGTATATGCAATCATCAAGTTGGTATACAAAAATACCTTTGGAAATTGTCTTCAAGAAAGTTAAGCATATTGATTGCCCCAGCGTGGTGTTTTCGACAATGTCATATCTAAATGATATGCACCGCCCGTGACATATCGCATTCCCATTCATACTTTCTCGCGTTCCCATTGTCTGACCCATGCAAACACGATACTGTACTATTCTGCGTGTGTCACGAGAAAATGTATCGACATTTTCGTTTTAGACAGAATCTACACTTAAAATACATCTGGGGCAATAAATAGGATATTAAACTGTGTTCTATTTCATATCAACTTTATGTCCATCGCGAAATTATTTATATTTATATAAATCATTACACTCAGGACATAAAGTTGATATGAAATAGAACACAGTTTAATATCTTCTATGTATTTAATGACATAAATTGTACAAACTGTTAAATGGTTACAGAAAAATATAAATATTTAAATGATGGTATTTTTCTATTAGCAATTTATGACGAATGACAGTAAATGCTTACTACAAACACAGCAAATTTATGTCTAGCAATTTGTTTCCATTGATTTTAAGTCCTGTCACTATATTTTTATTCATTTTCCAAGCACAATCTTATAATATGTATATAATGTTTAATATAAAGATTTTAAAGTGGGTGGTTATTGGAAATACATTTGCATCACAGCACACATTTTTTAGTCTTCTCAAGATAAAATAGCCATTGAACATAAGATTAATATAGACCCTTATTACGTAAATATTTGCAAACAGAAAATACAGAAAATATCAGTAGACATACCGGTAATCATATGCCAGCACTATGCAAATGCAAATTATGTAAGCAGGAACACTAGATCATCCATTTCTGATAAAGGACTTAAAAACAAAAAACATTCATGTGAACAGAATGTTCTTGAACAAGTGAATGCATGCAGCTAACAATAGTAACATACCAATGCAGCGAAATCCATGCATTTAACTGGAAATACCAGTTTTACAGAATAACAGTATAAAACACGCTCATCTAGCATAACAAAAATTAATAAAGGTCAGTTTGCCATGGATATAAGAAGTAGAATAAACAAATATAAGAACATGCTTGGACATTCACTGTATATATGATGACACTATCAATTTTCCCTGGCAAATGTTGACTAGTATATATTTCTCTATGATCAAATATAAAAAGTAGAATAATCACACGTAAGAAAATCATGTTTGGACATATGTGTATTATATGATGACACTATATCAATTTTCCCTACCAAATGTTGAGTAGTATACATTTCTCTATGATCAAATATAAGAAATAGAATAATCACACATAAGAAAATCATGTTTGGACATATGTGTATTATATGATGACACTATATCAATTTTCCCTACCAAATGTTGAATAGTATATATTTCCCTATAATCAAATGTAGACTAAATAATTTTTAAAAACTGAATAAATCATATTTATAGAACATTAGGTCAACTTCACCAAGTACACAATTCTATTTTTGAAAGACCAAAGCATAGAATTATTGATATTTTAAAACAAATATAGATTGTTAATACTACCATGCTTATGAAGATGTCACATAATTTCTGTGATAATGTAAAAACAGTTTCATGGTAAATGAATTGTTGGAAAAATCCTAATTGTGTGTTTTATTTTGGTGCCATATCAAATCTATATGAAACAGATAGTGTCTCTCAATGGAACATACTCTATCATTGTGCTAAATTTAATAATAAACATAAATGAATTCTTGAAAGATAACCTGATCATACATACACAAGTTTCTTGATATGTTCATATGTCCTGTATTAGAAACAGTTCAAACAAATGTATTATGAAATATATTTCCTCATCAAAAAGAAAATTGTGCATAATTGGCCTATAAATATCTACTTCTCCATTCTGCCAAACTGGTAACCATGGTAACATATTAAACACAATTGGAGGAAGGTAGGGGGAAAATACTGCTAAGAATATACATGCGATATGCCAACATTCGTGCAGGGAAGGTCTGCATTAGCAATACTACATTATATATATTATCTTAAGAAAATTCATGTTGAACATTGGATCATCCACAAAATGTATACAATGATGAAATTGATTATATCTTCATAGTAATTTAATTGCAATATATATTACTCTGAATTATCAAATAAATTCATGACAAACAAGGAACAATATTTGTCTGTGAAACAAACGATGACATACAAAGACATTGTGTCAACATGAATTTTCTAGTACATGAAAGTATCTTTCGTTAATATTAGTATAATAGTTTCATTTCTTTTAATCAATGTCATGAAATATGATAACACATTTAAAATGAAGCAATATATAATGTTAGTTCTTAGTTGATCTTCATGAAAGATACTTAAATGCTTCGGACATTCAAACTTTATAATGAATGGTGAGCTCCAATTTAGCACAGAGGACAAATACTTCATTGATACTTCATGGAAATCCAGTAATTTTTATGCAAGGAAACTAATTTGAAATTTTGAAAGATATTGAATATATTTTTCTGGCTGTATTACAAAGTCCTTGTTCTACAGCATGCCAAACATGTGTCTTCGGAAAGTTAAAAATTAATGAGAAAGACTGATATTTTGCCTTTTTTTGCAGTTTTCTAGGATCATGGTTATATTTGTATGGTATTTATTCACATAGAATATGGGCTTTTGTTAGTGCAAAAATGTATTTCCATGAAGCAATAATCACATATATTTATACAAAGAAGAAACACATCATACCAAACTCCCTATATCTACTGGTACCTAACCTACCGTTCATTCAAAGAGGTAAAATTACTTGACAAAAATGTATATCTACGAAGGAAAAAAAGAACCTGTATTGGACGAATAATTTAAGCACTTAAATTGAAGCAATTAAAAAACATAAATAATTATAAATAGAATATTAAAATCTTACCCGGCCAACACAATGAAACAATCCAATTTATTCCAGGAATCAGCTAAGTAAGTATCCTTGCCACATACACCCATAGCCAACATCTTCAGAACCATTTCAATGGCAAAAAATGCAAATATGAAATGGTCGAATGCTTCAAGGATGTGACATCTTGTTTCTTGACAGTCCTTCCTGTCATTGCAGGGCTGGTACATTCCAAGGGTGATGCAGTTGAGGAGGATGACAAACATACTGCACCGTTCAAACCATGTACAAAAGGTTAAGGAGAATTTGCGTTCTCAAAATTTGAAATTAAAACGTTAAAAAGAAATCTTAAACTGAATTGAAACGATTAATTACTGATGTTATGTTTCCTGGTAAGCATGTGTTCCTCTCAATATATAGTACTAAAATATAGATATATATTAAAATCATGATTCATATGAACATATTTTCATAAAATGTAAGTTGAGGGAGTAAATAATGATGATGATCACTATAATAATGATAATGATGGTGATTAGCATTATTATGATGACAATGATCACTATTATGATGATGATGATCACTATTATTTGATGATGATGATGATGATGATGCTGATGCTGAAAATAAAATGTCATATTAAAACAATACCTCAATAAAATATTTCATTATAAATGATCTATTCATAAATGTAACAAACTCATAGCAAATGAAAATAATTATATTTTTCAAGCAAACTTTTCTAGAAACACTAGCGCAAACCTAAAAACAACCATTGTTCAGTATAATACATTACACATGGAAATCGTTCCAGATAATTCCTGCCAATAGAATATTGATTTATTTTAATTTGACAGTCGATGTTCTACTTAAATCTGTCGTTAGCATTTGCATGCTGCTATTTGAAGTATATCTTATATTCAGAAAATCTATTTCAAACATATTGTCAGCTTTAGCATATGATCAGTTTTAATATACTGTTCATCTTAAGCACAGCTACACGCAACCAGTTGTAAGATGTCAATACAATATCAAGGATGTACTCAGTGTTATCTGAAGCAAGTCATCAATTTTAATATATGTATCATTATCGCAAACATATCACTTGCTTCATACAAGTTATATCATCTCATGTTTGTGATCAAATATGTGAGCAAGTATGTACTCAGTTTGAATAAACAGTTCTCAAGGATGTCTTCAATTTCAATATATTCCAAAAAATTAATTATGGGTCAGTAGTAATTTTTTGACATGTCTTCAGACTTCAGGTACCCTTAAAAAAATTGCAGATACACTGGGAGATTAATGGCACCAGGCCCCGACTATGAAATGTTTTTGAGTACGATTTCATGCTCAACTCAATAGTTTTGTTCACAAATCCCATATATAATTTAAACTTGGGCATGGAAGTGTACTCAAAAGGCTTCATAATCTTGGAGCTAGATTCCTCAAGCAGTTCCAAAATTTGGTAGAAAACTTCACCACAAAATATCTGTGGGTCCTCCTATGTATTTTATTTATAATCCATGTATAAGCATGTTATCATTTTTTTAACAAAACCAATAAATCCTGTTGTTCTATGCATAGCATCAGACTCAATGCATGACTACATACATAATGAAATATTTCAATGTGTATATTTGTACTACCAGAATTTGCTTCTGTATGTCTCTTGGAGGAATCAGGCATGTCACCTCCTATCTTTACCTCATAGCCAATTCATTCCTGCACCCCCAAATCCTGATTGGCATTCATGTATAACCCTCTTCCCAAGGCAAGACTACATTCCATTGGTGACCACTGGGGGGCCACCCAAACAAACACCAACTCTTAAACTCACAGAGGCAACATGGGGGTACTTTCATCTAGCCAGACCTCACAAAGTTGATGGGCAACTTGACCCAACATCAAGTGCCATGTCTAAATTCCATCCACTAACTCTAACTGCCAATAGTAAAGGTTGCACCTTGGAAACTATCTCTTCAAATTTGCCAGATGCTACATTGGGAGGTACCATTTCTCAAAGAATTCCTTAGCATTCCTCGTAATAAGGAATACAATTGTTTTTAAGTCGATTTGAATTAATAAAGTTAGTTTATTCTTCATGATGACTTCATGAATTGTTCATTACCAAATTTGGAAAGAATTTTTGGAAAATAAAAATATCATTCTTCCAGAAAAGATTTGCGACTACTGTGGTATTAATTTACCATTGATTCCTGGAAGGTGGTTCCAAGGTAGAAAATGGGTTACTTGGACGATATACACCTTGATCTAAACACACAAGTGTTTAGCGTGATGGTCCGAATAGTTAGCAGGCTTGTTTTGCACTTTTGGCATGGCCAAATTACACAGTATATACATACGGCTATCACCACCGCTAATGTAGCTAGTTGTAGGGTAAGATGTATCCAGGAGAACCTGTTGGAATGCTATTGAATACTAATCTTAAGGTTGGAAGATCTCAGGGAAAGGATCTGGTTAATGTAATTTAGAGTCGTAGTTCTTTATGAGGAATTGACTGAAATTTCCACTTATGAATCTCACTTGTCTATTTATTTTATTTATTTATTTATTTTTGTATGTAAAATTTAAATAATGTTATTCCCAATACAATTTGGACCATTTTTTATTCCAGATTTGAGTAAATGCATGCATGCACATTTCTAATTCATCTGTTTATAGGTTACAGAAAGTGCCTCAATTGTTTAACAAATGAACAAATGACATAAAATTTCTTGAGAATACATTTTAATTTTATTACTTATAGTGTTATGAAAATACTGGGAACACTTATATGAAACTGGTTAGGGTTATTTAGATTTATTTATTAATACAACTGATGATAAGAAGATTAGTAAGTGTTTTTGAACAGCCTACAAGCATGAAAAGGGTTCTACATAAATCTGGTATTTATTATTAACTATAAGCATCTAAACATAAAATAATAATGTTGCCATAGTTCAATTTTTCATTACTGTACTTAATGCATCTGGCTAAAAGGATACACATCTTTGCCAAGATAGTTATATAGACTCTTTATAGTTCTTGTGTGTTGAAACATCTGGGCAATATTCTTTTGTAATACTATTAACTGTCACAATCATTGCACTATTAAGAACTATAGACAGTTGCACTCCCTGGGTTTTATATACATACAAATACATACTCTTGCCTCTTAAACTTGTAATGTATGGAAACATCTGATAATTCTTTCTCATGTATATCCAGGAATTTAGGATGGAAGCAATCAACTTGGGTTGAATAATTTTAGCATGGAAAGGTCTCCCATATGGAAAAATATATCCATTGAAGAATTGGCTTACACCGGAAACAGACTGGAAAAAGACCGGAAACAGAGCAAACTCATCAAGTACGGTGGATCTGCACACCTGTCAGACTGGCCATGTATTTTCTGTGCACAGTTGCAAAGAAAGAACAACCTTTGATGAATAATGTAAAAATCTGATAAATTACCCCCTATTCACTGAATTTTACATGTATATCAGAATGTTGTGATACAGCATGGTACACATGCAATAAATCAACTTTTCCATGAAATTGATCTAGAAAACATGAATTGATCTAGAAAACATATAAAATTGACACATGAAATTGACCTAGAAAACATGAAATTGACTTATGACAGAGTAATTTTGTTGGGAGATATATTCATCTTCCTTATGGAAACCAGAGATGCCCAGTAGAACACTGATTATCATTAATGTAGCAGGCATAGGATTAAACAAATATCCAATTTATCAGTTCTATGATGCATCACTAAACAATTTTCAATATTCTGTAAATAAAATAGAATTTGTCAAATTTCTCGTTTTAAAAATTTCAAATAATTTAGATATTTGCCCAAAAATATCATACAAAATTTCCAGAAAACATTAGAAATCATAAAAAAAATCCAGAACATTAGGTGATTGAGCTATTGTTTTATGTCGCAGCATGAATCTTTCATGCATACACGACGAATTTGATCATTAGGAATTATACTCACATACATGTATGACTATGAACAAAAATAATTAATCTTTGTGTATCTGACAGAACCATCTCCAAAACTGGAAGTGTCATCGCAGAGTTTTGTAAATAGTGCCATGTACTGTGCCATTCAGTGCAGGATGGAGCTTTGTATACTATGCACTCATCATGTGAACATAATGTATTCCGTTCTCACATTAAACATGCTATGACATGCCATCCAGCACTTTGCTTCATACACCAGGTGTTGCACGTTTCAATTAGCTTAATCCGTTAAAAGCTTCATCCACTTGCTTTTGATCACTCACATGCTTATATTTCAAATACAAATTCTCTTTGCACATAAGGCATGCAAATTAGGTCTGCGTGAATATTAAGTGTTTTACCATATATGGATTCAGATTCGCATACATTGTGTGTTTATATTCGATGAATTTTTCATTTTTTTTCTATATTTATACATAATAGTATCAGTTTCTAATTCATTGTCTTTCTCACAATTTAGTAGATATTTACATATTTTAGATGTATATATATTGATGAATTGATAAATGTTTAATAATAACATTTTGGTGTACCCATATTTTTATAATTCTGATTAACGTGTCATTTAAAAAAAAACACACCATAAGCTTACAATACCTGAATAAATACTATCAAGTTAAAATAGATAAATTGGAATATGGAGC